>JAIUND010004123.1:0-13102 GCA_034699125.1 Gisinianus flammeolus | reverse complement strand
AGAGAGAGAGAGAGAGAGAGAGAGAGAGAGAGAGAGAGAGAGAGAGAGAGAGAGAAAAGTTCCAACAGAATCTGTAGGGAAGCCTAACCAAACAAACCCCACGTCCCAATCCGACCAACCAGATACCAATATAACTACCGACGTGAACGCAATGCACATTCAGTACTACATTCTCCATACATATGTATTTAGCTAGCTAAAAGATTCACAACCAGAACAGGGTCCTTCTCTTTCTTTTCTCATGTCTTTTCCGTTTCGTCAACAGAAGAAACGAAAGAGAAGAAGAATCACGATACTAATCGTACATGTGGACTGTGGACGGAAGGGAAGGAAAGAAAGAAAGAATGCTAGATAGTTGAACCCGCCTAGAACGAATAACTCTGTATGCATACAAAGTAGAAACGTTATGGGGACTCGTAGTTCTATAATTGCTCTCGATGTCATTGAATGCATCAAATATCTTCTTTTTATTCATTCAAATTCAACACGACAGGAGGACGTTGCGATCCATCCACTTACTCAACTCGATTGAACTGACTCACTCAACTGACATCGCCAAAAAAAGCCATTATTCACAATTACCTTCCCATTCTTTCATTCATAGAGGCAACTGCATATCTGCAGGGTTTATCCTCTCTCTATCTCCATTTCTCTGATATCTATATCCATATATAAATATCTATAAAAAAAACTCGTACTTCAAAATTATCCTTCGTTTCTTTACAGTCTTCAGAGTTATATCAGACCTATCGATCAAAACGCAATCATTTCTTACATCTTTGCTCCATTACTTTACTGGGCCTGGATAGCTTTCCTCCGTTTCGCTTGAGCTTCATAACTTGTGGGGTTGTAAATCAGTTTGAATAGAAAACTCAATGTTAACATTTTGTTAAACTATTATTCAACATTCAAATTATTTTTAGTTTTTACCTTACTTTATATTTCCCATCATTTTTAATCCGCGATAAAAATCACACAAGCTATTACTGTCAAAATTTGGAGGAGGACGAAGAAGAAGGAGGAGAAAAAACCAGTCAGGGAAACATATATATATAAGTATATCTGAAACATATATATATATATAAGTATATCTGAAACAAGCATTCCTTCTATAATAGCATTTACGAATAGAGAATAGAGATGGATATGCTACTGGGGAAAACATAAATTAAACCACACCAATTTATACATAGTTATTGGAGCTTTTGGTAGCTCTCTACCCCTCAGAATTCATTGCTCATATGTGAGAGGATATGAAAGGTTCGCACATAAACGACACGTGCTTGAAATTTTTTTCCCCATTTGAATGCCCGTCGCCGTCGACATCATCATGAGGCTAACTCTCCAAAACCAACCCCAACTTTGGATCAAATTACATTTTTATTTTTTCGTCTTACTTTCTTTTTTTCTACTACTGCTCCTACAAGCTACCGTTGGCGTGATATAATTATCCATGCTTATGATTTTGCTTGGTAGGAGCAGTCGATTTTCTCTAGTCAAAACCCCCTCTGTAATATCACACACACACAAGTTGAAACTCTCCCTCGGCAACCATTTAACATATACACGTATATGAGCAGACGATAGAACATTAGAGCATTAGACACAGTCGATTTTCCTCCAAGAAAATTCCCCAGAAATGAAACAAATCAAATAAGCAAGCATGCGGTTCCTGCCGTATTCTTTACAATATTGCCCGTGAAATATGAATGTACACAATTTCGAATACACAAAATAAAATATACGATTAGGTACACACTTTTAGACATATATACAGAGAATACAGACATACACAATTTGAAAACTATGAGCAATTTATAAATAGAATTTAATGTACTATGCTTTCTTCTCTATTTTAGAATGTCCAAAATAAAATGATTCTCTCTTTCTCCCTGAATTACTTTACGAGTAGATAGTGAAACGAAACAAGTATAAAATATAATATCCATTTCTCAGCGTACTAATGTAAACTCACCCACCTGGAAAAATCAGACAGACACAGGGTTGGTGGTTTAGGGACCAGGTACGATTGCCTGGATACCGGCAAGTTTCATTCTTATTCTATAATTCTAGTCTTCTACGGACAATATCATAACGATCATAAATTTAACTTTATTCCCTACGAATTCTAATTTGAAGATGGCAAATTAGAATGTCTTCAGAAACTATGAGGTCCTATTACAAATAAGAACTAAACAAACCTTGCAAGTACGATAGCATGCAAACACACGTATGATGTACACAATAATACACACATAGAACTTTTTCGCTTCAAATGAAAATAAAATCTATGGGAGGAAAGATGGAAATCGGACGCATCTTTCTTTCCACCACTCTTTTCTCGTGAGGGGCTCCAGCATTCCGAAATTTCAATTTTACCATGTTCACTTGAGTTGATCTCATTTCTCTCTCTCTTTCTCTCTCTCTCTCTCATCCTCTAGCTCTCTCTCTCTTGTGAATCTTATCATCTCGTGAATTGCATTATCTTTCGACTACGGTCGTAGAGGGGGGGTGGTTCGCGGATATATCATGTAAAAAGTCAATCGTTGCCTTTGCCTATATGCAATATCAGTCAGTCACTCTTTCACTCTCTTTCTCTTTTCTCCTCCTCCATCTCGCTCTCTCTATATGTATTCCCTCATCTTTTTTCTCATCCTCTCGTAGAAATCACGACCCTACAACATACAAACGCTCATGTTATTGGATTTGCCTTCATTTGGTTATATTGAATGGAAATATACAGACAACGTATATAGTACAGGCAGAGTACCAATATAAAATTATTATTATTCATTCCATTCAATTCTGAAAATCCAATCGTATTACTAAACTCTTATTGGCTTGAAACTCTAGGCTTTGAAAGTTATCCATAGTTGAAAAAGTTGACTCTAGTCTGTCATCTCATAACATAACTCATCTTTACCAACCCACACGCTTTCCACTTTATATAGGATTTATTTTTCAAAAAAAGAAAAAAAAGAAAAGTACAACAGTAATTTCCATCAATTGTAATGCCTATTTATGATGCATATAAAACGCGTGTCAATTGTGTGTCGGGTGTGAGTATTCCAATCATTCCCCTCCCATGTCACAGCTTCCATTTTAATACCACTAGAGATAGCTACCGAGACCTACAGAATTCAATTTTCTATTTATTTATGACATTACACTCAACAATCGAATCCTCTTATGGGGTATCAGTTTGAAAACGATAGAACGACTTAGAACGAGAGAAATATATATCTCGATTTCACCAAATCACCGGGTACTGAGTAGGAATCAAAACCCTGATTATCAGGAGGCGTGAACCATCATCACATCCTTAATTGACCCTCTCTCCAAATTACCTTTTCTCGTAACGTAATCGAATTCACGTCCAGCCGTCCTTAAAATATATTAGAGTCTTCTATAGATAATACACGACTCTGATAACCTCACATCCATATGCATATGCATACATATTACCCATGTTTGTGAGCATGCCTGTGCATGTTGTTCACATTAGGAGTTCCCCTCATTTTACCTCAACTACCAGAGCAAAGGCGAATATTCAACTCCTCATTTATTCACATGGTATAGAATTAAGGCATTAATTACTCGAGAATTTAATAGTTTCACAAATCTCACCCCAAAGGTCTTGAGTAGGTTTGTATAAATGTATCTAAATTTTACTCATCACCCCCAGCCTACAGCACGCAGTGTAGAAAGTGTATTAACGTATACAGTATTCAAGATATATATACACGAGCTAAACGAACACGTACATAGCTTACTGTATTTCTTGAAGAGAAAGGAGTCTGGAAGGTACGTGTACATACATACATGTCCAACCTAATGCATTGCGACGGCACCAGTGTGAAAATCGATTAAATTCTGTTTCAACTACTACCCACATGCTTAAATTTGCTAATTACCCCCTTAGAATTTACTTCATTAAGATCGAATGATGAAGAAAGACGATCTTTAGGGAAGACTAGACTTAAGAAAAATTGCGCCTTCAAACCGAACCCAACCAAATCCAATTTCAAAACGATGGCAAAGACGATGGCGCAAAGAGGAGGAGAACGAGGAGCTAAATTCTTCAAACTCAAGAGTACATATGGAGACGAGTGACATTCAACGAGAAAGACATGATGGCATTTCAAATCAGCGTCACCGAAGCAGGAACAACCAAGCCTTAATCTGGCATCTTTCATTCTCTCGCTTATGGAACCAAGAACCAAGAACAACCCAAACCACCGTCACTAGTCACCATGAAGCTTATCACACGTACCATTTTTCTTCGGAACACCCAAATCTATCTTACAGAGTTTCCAATGGGAGACAGAAAAAAAAAGTAGAAGAAGACAAAGGAGTAGAAAAAGAGAGAAAAAAGTGTGTGAGACGAGAAAAAATTTCTGCAAGTTGAAAAAAAAAATTTCCCCCTCCTCTCCCCCCAAAAAAACCAAAAGTTCAAGTCAGTCTATTCGCATATTACGAATCTTTTGCCATTCTCTCAATCCTTAATACACACGCACACACCCACAGTTGAATTACTTTGGGAAGGAAATGGAGAATTTGATAGAAAAATAGGGAAAAAAGTTGTTCATCGGAGAGGATCCACTGTAAGGGCAGGCAGGGTAGGATCTATCATAGGGCAATCGCATACATTTATTCCTGTCGAAAGCGTAAACTTAAAATAAGAAGACGAAAGAAAAAGAAGAAAAAAAAAGAGTTAAAAACTGATGTCTGAACTGAAGAAGGCGCGAGGCGGCCAATTCTCTCTCTCGCTCTCTCTCTCTCTATCGTTCTAACAACGACCGGAACGGATGTATGAATGGATCAATAAATTTCGATCGGTTCAGATGGACAAAAGCCTGTGAAATCTCAAATGGAATACGGAATACTGAGGACTAAGAACTCCCTTTGCGGACCAAGAAGAACTCGTCTCGTTTTTTATGCTCCATACGTTACAACTATACTACTACTACAGCTACTCCCAGAGCAGATCGACGATCGACCTCTAGCCCTTGCTCACATCGCCGTCGCTGTCAAAAACTGTAACGAGAGATTCAATATACTTGAAATACAAACGACTTTTCAAAATAAAAACTCAACATCCCGAGGAAAGAAAAAGGCAAAATCATGGAAAATCCTACACTTTATGATTATTTGACTTGTATGACAAGCTACATATTTTTACTTACACACATCATTGCCGCACTAACTCATACAATAAATTCTAAAAAGGGACCAAGAAATCCAAGATTCTTTTTTTTTCTACATAAATGAAAGGACTAAATTCGCCATCTATTATCTATGCCATTTACATTGGATGTAAAATCGAGCAAGAAAACATTTCCGTATCGCATCGAATCTGCATCATTTCACTCAGATTTGACTGACTGAACATCATGAAAATGGTAAGTGGCTCTTGGGCTCTTATTTCTACCACTACCACCATCAGCACATCACAAACTCCTTTCTCCTTTCTTTCGTTTTCTCTCTTTCTCTCTCTCTTCTTTCATCTATCCAACCATTCACTCTCTTCTCGTCTTTAGCTCTGGCTTTCTCTCCTTCTCGGTAGTCGCCAACCGATTCTTTCTTTGGCTCAAGTGAACACAAGAGGAAAACTTTTTGGCACTCTTTAAATTGGCACTATGCATTTGCATTTTTTCTTGCCTCTTGCCTCTCCCTCTCTCTCTTTGAATCCTTCTTCTTACTTCCTCTCCATTCTTCCCGAGAGAGAGTTCCGATTCTATCCTGTACATGTATACAAATTCCAACACCCAGCTCTTTGAGTAACCAACGCATAGAAGTAGAAGGAGCAGCTTTCAAGGAGCTACTTCCACTCACACATATATACATTAGACAGGGAGTCATGAGAACAAAAGGAGAATTCCATCGATCCGATATACTTTTCCTTGGTTCTACCAAAAAAAAAAGAAAAAAAAATGTATCTGCATAACTGAGTAGCTCCAACTCCCAGCTACACACATAGTACACAGGCGGAAAAACCAAAAATGGTATCTGTGAGAAGTAAACGTTTTTTTTTTTTTTAACTATTACTTTTCAAAGCATTCACCACACTCCGACTAAAAAGGCTTTTTTCTTTTTTCGTCCTCATATAACAACCGAACAAAAGTATTCGATAAATTTATTCGAATAATAAACGATAAAAGTGAAAGCACTTTCTCTCTCATACACTTGCATAATAGACATATAACTTTGAACCTACAATACATAAAGTTATACTCAGTTCTGAATGCGTAACATGTATGAGGAAACATTCCGTCCAATATATACGTGCATACAATCGTATTATTAGTCTTCTTTTTTTTAAGGAAAGGAAGTCACTATCCACTGAATCGTAGTGTAAAATGATTCTCTACAAATCAGCATTTTTTTTCCTCTTGCGAAACGGAACCCAAAACCGTAACACTAACACCATTGAACGTCGACATAATAATTTTAATAGGTTGGCTTTTTTTCTCTCCTTTTCTTTTGGGTAACCCTCATATATCGAAAGAATTTTTTTCTTTATACCCGTGTGTCGTCGCATTTCACATTCCTGCATCAGCATTAATTCGATCGGCACAAAACCCGACTCCGCCCACTTTTTAATTGACTGCCTCCACGAACACACACACACACACACAAAACTCAATTCTATTGAAGAGTAACCCAGTGAGTACCCACAGCAACATCGGACCATGACGGTTTTTGCCTTGTACGAGAGGAAAGCATGATTAAACCAATTTCATGGTCTTGTATCACCGAAATAGGTCTCATCTGAATTCGACGAAACCAAGCAATCCACAAACATCAGCAGTTTTTTTCTTCATTCGACTTCTTTCTCTTCATTTTAAAAAAAAGCTCCCCAGTAAAATAAAAAGCCGTTGGAAAGTTGAGGTAATGAATAAGTATATAGAAAAAGACCAAAGCCACAGAGAGTCAGATAAAATATATATAATAATATGAGGCTGCGATTGTAAAGTACTCGTCGTTTTCATAACAAGGAAATGAAATACAATGCTTACTCATACACATTTGGCTCTGTGGCTATTGTCCATGACAAATCCTAAGACCATATTGCGGGAGTGCAAGCCAAAGTGTATCAACATAGTACGTTTGCTTTGTACTCAAAAACAGCACGTGGCGAGTAAAGAACTCCTCGAGCACACACACACTCACTCACATATACAGATAGAAAGAGACAAGCCAGATACTATGTGATGCGATGAGTAGATACGTAAAGAAAGGAAAGATGAGGTTCAGGAATAGCAAAAGTAAAACTAGTGAAAAGAGAAGCCAGAGATTTCGCCTCGATTCACGAATCCGTACCGAAAAAATCTGGAGAGCACTTGAAACACAACAGACTTTCAGTCTGTGGTGGTGGGTACCTTACTCAATCCTCAATTCACATCCAAATGTTAAGAAGACGAAGAAGGAGAGACAGAGAGAGGCAGTCATCGCTGCTTCGAATTGGATGTAGGATTGGGAATTCTCCATGTCTTTCTGTACTGCATCATTAAGCCAAATCAGTGAGTTAGAGCACAACTCTGCTCAAGAGGAGACACACACACATACACACACACACACACATAATTATTCCGGTCACAATTTTATAGATTGCTTCTACTCCAAACTCCTCTTCAATGTTCTCTCTCCTCTAGTTGTAGTCTCAATACGTATGCATATACGCTACACTCAAACGATGGACATACATAGCCGTTCCTGCACATTTCATTTCTTGAATCGCAGAACATCCTCATATTCCTTGAGACCCTTGACTTTCTAACCCAAGTCTACATCAATTCATTCTTTTTAACTATATAGAATTAGATTCAAAGTTCGAATCTGGTCATTTTATAGACTTGTCGAAAACCAAGGGCAAGTTTTGTGTATGCAATGCATTTCATACACAGAAAGTTGAGAGTTCCACAGTTTCGTTCACATCTCACATAGCAACAATAGTTGATGAAGATATTAAAGCTCTTAATAGAATGCATATATATATATATATATACAGCAATTTGATTTCATCTACCATCTAAAGATTATGTTCCATAGGCGAACACACACTTTCGCTTGTTCGTTCATTCATTCACTCACTTAATTTTTCACACATACGCATGTAGGTACATGCATATGTACATGATAATATTCTTCTCTTATTCAACTTTCCCAAAGTCGAATTTACTTACCCTTTTCCCCTTTCACGTACGCTACAACTTTGAGATTAAGGATGAATAAAACACGAACCTTGAAAAGATCTTCCTCATGAACCTTCACTCATTAAAAGCAACAATACCGATCTTGAATTTTAAGTAGCCATCTACTGACGCTCCTCCATGCATATACAACACATTTTCCATCTCCATTGAATATATAGACAACATATTAAGTAATAACAAAAGAGAAAACGTTCACACTAAATTATTTAAGGATTATTACTATCAACTATGAAAGACTGTATGTAACGCACAAAATAAAATAAAAAATCTGGCTAGACTCTAGAGTAAACATGCCTAAAAGGGGTTGTAGAATATAGAATGAATTCAAATGACGAGAACGCAGACACAATTGTGTTCGGATTGTATTTGATGACTTGATGATTATTTGATACTAATATTAATGGAAATTAAATGAGAAATGAGAAAATGTAATTTGTTTAGAAAAAGATTCATTTCAAATTTTTTCAATTCATACATTGGGAAAGGATAAAAACTTTTTTCATGAAATGTATTGCAAATGTATATGAAGTGTTGGCCGAAAGTCTAAATCCCCAAAATTCGTAATCCAAGTGCATCGGTTCAATTCACTCCACTTGTCAAGTCGAGGCTTTGGTCCATGTGTACTAAACAGCAAATTCCCATTTCCTAACCCCTCCAGCTCAATCTGGATGAGAGAAATTGCCATATGCTGCTCTTGAATGGTTTCGATATAAGTATATAATATGAGACTCATACGTCGTTGTGCAGTACACTCATTCCTACCTTCCCTACATGTATGTATATGTGTGTAGAACTGTAGATCCTCCTCCTCGTCGTCGTCGTTGCTACAACAAAACACGAAACAAACCTTCCATCTCATACATACATACTCATACGCGCCGAACTACATAGTATTATTCTGCGGGTTTGTAATTTCCGAAGAAAGTATGTATAAGGGATATATATAGGAGGGTAGAGGAGAGGAGAGAGATAGAGATTTGGGAAAACCTCTCGAAGGCACACTGTCCATCAGTCTGTTCAGTGGACAAATAGCCCCTCGCTAAAGTCAGGCAAAAGTCAAAACGTGCAATACAATAACCTCCATTACAAACCCATACGTCATCAAATCCATTTTCTTCTTTTCTATCTTCCAATCTCAGAATCAGTTTGCATTTCCAGTTTCCACTAAATCCACAGTCACCACCCACACACGTACATATTTGATATTTGTATATATCTTGCCATAAAAGTATGCTCTCACGGAATCGCAGAATAAAATGATATTGTAGGTATATGTACACATTGTAATATATGAATGTACGCTCTGACTACTACAAAATGGGACTGGAAAGAATAAAAAATATAGCAAATGGGAATAAAGGTAGATTGAGAGTTGAATTGAGAGAGAAACCTTATCCTGGAGCAAGTTACAAAGTTTTAGGAAGCTAGTACAAGTAGCAGCTATCCATGCGGATGCTCTCCGTATATTCTCCATATATATCCGTATATTTATAATCCGTCTCATGTGACACAGAAGTCATTTCTGTTACACACACACAAGCAGTTTTTCTATTCCTTGTGGTTAGGCTGACATTTTTGCGGTTTCTTCAACTCAGCCTTCAAGCTTTTTCCATTTCCATTGACTTGAACTCACGCTGAATGGATGCACAGAAGAGAGAGAGAGAGAGACTGCCAGTAGCAGTAATTTTATGTGCACAGAAAACTCGTCTCGTCTCTATCCCACAGACGATTTCTTACAGAATTCTATCCGAACCTTAGTCAAGTTGGTTATTCGGTTGGAGAACGTGTATTTTTGATATTGGACTTTGGGGAGACGCGAGAGGAAGGGCCACTGTTCAAATGGGCCTTCTGGGACTCACTTGTACTTTCACTTCTCCCTGCGACTACCAAGCGAGTCGCATACACACAACTGTATGTGATTCCTACATTCGAATTCCTCAACTAAATGTACAGAGAGAAAAGGACCCTTTCCCACTCTCTCTCCCTCCCACTCTCTCTCTCTTCGTTTACCACTCTATCTGCATCAAGTCAATGTATGTAAAAGTAGTAGGGAGACTCCAGACTAAGGACTTGAGATGAAACCACTATAGCCGATGGACGCTTCTCACTTTCCCCATATCACTATTTATGTCATTACTCTTCCAGCCCATTCATCTCATCTAGTGAATGATCTTCTATGGAACAAAGTCCGCATTATAAAAATCCTCTCCCACTACCTTTATTGAATGCAGATAACCAGTCCCACACACCCGGACCCCTCCAAAACTGGGTACTTTGTTCTTTCTTCCCAGACGAAAAGACGCGAGACAAACGCTTCATCATTCAATGACAAGACTGTTGACAAGTCTCCTCTTTCAATCCAATAAAATTTCCTATACATACATCTACATCATATAGATATGAATTATAACCCGTACATGTCTACACTTAGCAAGAGTACATAACTCTACAATCATCTATATCATCTGGTAATAACAATTTCACAAGAGATACTTTCAACACCAACATGGCGCTACTTGCAGTTCAAAAGTTGTTACTACTTGAAAGACGCTCAAGGTACATACAATGATCAGTTTTACGGTTTAACAGTGTAAGTGTAAAAAAAAAATCCACGTAACCATAAGTTTACCCAATGTTAGTCAGCTGACAGTAATTCATTGTTTAACCCAAATACTATAATGTAGTTTGCTGTATGTATACAAAGTGTCGTCTACCGAGGAGCATTTGTACAATGTATATTACAAAATATGCACTACATACATTGTACATGCATTACATACATTTAGTTTTTCGTATTTTAACAAAGACATATGATTAGGGTGGAGGTATGAGGATGAGACACATAGTTTTATTTGAACTTTGTGCATGTATAAGCATAATATTTTTATTATTCCCAACAGACGCACAGTGAGTAAAAACTTAAACCAACAAAATATACATAGTAATCCTAAATAGGTACACACAACTACCTCTAACCATTGTTTACGTACAGAATAGTTTTTAAACGAATTTTATGTGTCGCTATTTTATCGTTAGCTCCTCGTATACTTAACTCGCTTTCAACTTGTCCAACTCTCCACCGAGAACATATATGTATATATACAAAAACAGATAGTAAATAAATGCATGTTTTACTCGGCTTGGAAATAAATTCACTAGGTACTTATTCGAATGGTTCTAACGACTTTGCCACTTCTTTTACTTCCCCTGTACATCTTTCAAAGGAAAAACCTAAAGTACACAAGAATTCAACATAAGCAAAACACTATATGTATACACGGAAAGGACAGAGAAAATAGCTTGTGTAAGATACATTACATTTATAAGCCAGCCAGTGAAACACATGGCCATTTGGGAATAGTCTCTCTTCCGTTCTGCAATCCAATAGTTCATAGGAAGCTGCTGGGATGCTGTATATATTATAAAGTATCCTCACACACAAACACACACGCACACTATACATACTCGAATAGAATGACGAGTGAAATGCACAAAAAGGCGCAAAGGCACCCCCGTTCAAACTCAATGATGTAATGTACTACGTCATATTTTTTCGAACAAGGCATAGTCACTAGCACTCTATTACACGCCAATTTACATCATTGAGAACACAAAAGTCGAACGAAACTAAAGGATTCAGTTGGTCGTGGACTTCTCCTGGGGCTATTCTTATACCATAACAAACTCATACTCATAGTGGATATTCATATGCTCGTATGTTTTTCCTTCCCTCCAAAGTTGCTAACACTCAAACACACACACACACACAATGTTGTAGAGAGTGCATACGCACAAGTTCACAAGGGCTTGGCATGCCAAAACATTTATTTCCCATCGGTAGGAAGCCAAGTCAGCTTGGCAAACCATTAGGGACCCAAAAAATGAGATAAAATTCTCTCTTTGAATGTGAAACTCTCTCTCCCTTTCAGAGTCCACAACGATAGGTAGCTAACATATGTATACATTTATTTTGCCCAAATTCGTGCTTTCACCTAAAAAAGAGAGACTTTCCAAACATTAATAATGTACACACGCAGGATATATACATGTATGCACTCTGCTTCTGTACAAAGAGTTATTTTTTTATAGAAAATAAAAAACAACTTTCAGCATCATGCTATAGATATATAAATAACGAATGTACCGTGTACTCCTATTATATGAGAAATAAACAATTTCTTGTCGTATGTACATGAACAAACAGCTAATTTAATCTTCATGTAGTATAATATACTATTGTATAAGATATTTTGCACTTTCCATGCTTTATACTTAGCACTGGCACTGAAAGAATTTGGTGAAACAAATTGCACCGGCTATACAGACTCGTTGATTTAATGCATCCTATCAACATGCTTCAAAAAAGAAAAATGTTCAAAGACATTAAATACATACCGACATCATAAGACATATATAAGTAGCTCTCCCAGTTATGATGACAGTCCGGAAATGTTGGTGCGAGAACTGAACCAAACTTTCAGGAACAGTTAGTCATGATGGAAAAAGACCAGAATGGAACTTTTTTTTAATGTTGAGGGTGTAGGCCCTCCACAGGGGGACTTTGAAATGTTTTCAAGGGACAAAACGGGGACACGCATATTTCCCACATGCATTGTCCGATTTTGATGAAATTTGGACAGCAGCTTCCTGATGAGTGTCTCTTTATCGTCAGATCATGGTTTGACGATATCTCAAAAACTGTGACCTCTGGAGGGGGGGTCAAAAATGACATTTTTTCTGAAAAAATTTACATTTTTCGTTTCGAGTCAAATTGTGGTAATGAAGATTTTATGTGATAACGAAGATGTAAAACAGCTTCAGAAACAATAATCCGTTTGAATTTTTCAACTTCTACTACCGGAAACGGAAATTGACCCAAAAAAACC
>JAIUND010004122.1:0-13108 GCA_034699125.1 Gisinianus flammeolus | reverse complement strand
CGTACTCCCCCCCCCCCCCCCCAACCAAATAATTACAATATAATAAATGAAGAAATTACGACAACAAACGATTTCTAAATGATTTTAAGTTCATTTTTACTGAAGTTATCTTATCAAAAATGGGAATGGCGTTGAATTTACTGTAAATACTGTAAATTTCAAATCGACACTATGCTACTTGAGGAATTTACAACTTTGCCAGTGATGAGAGACGAGGCGTTATCAGTTGATTTAATTAAAGTGTTTATTGAACTAATTCAAGTTGAGTTTCTAGTTGTAATAAATTGTCATAAATTGTGAAAAGAGAAAAGAGTTGCAAAGTACAAAATAAATAAATAATGCTAGTACATATAATCTAAACTAATCCTGTCCTGTTCCCTTTTCAACCACTACTGATTCCATCTCAAATGTTCCAAAATAATAAATAATGTCAAATAAGGGGAGAGGAGAGAACATCAAAAACGTGTACGGACAATAAATGTTTTTTTATATTCTATTTATTAAAGAATCCGGAAATAAATGGAGAGACCACTCTGTTGTTGGTTTTATTAGTATATGATACTTCATAGGGAATATGCCCTGTGATTTTTAATCGTAGACTCTGAGTACCTATAATACTGAATACTAGTGAAAAACGAAGCCTCAAGTCAAATGAGTAAATGTAAAATAATATAAGTCAGCTTGAGTTGTATAGCATGTATAAGACTTGCTTAAATCCTACTTATTTATTTCAATTGTTGAACCAAACTAGACAGAGAGCATCCTCCAAAGAAAAACAAAGTTGATTGTGACGTAAACAAAGCAGTTGTATTGTCCTTTTGAAATATAGAATATGTGTGTGCACACTGTGCACGGAGTGAATGGAAAGCTTCACCTTTTCATATTTAGTATCTGGGCAGGATATGCAAGAAAAATATATTTATTATCATTATTTATTCTCATTCAAAGTATTACAAATGCTCAATACACCTTTCTTCATGCTCTTATCAAAATGCTAATCCCTACTCGTCCATTTTATCTATTGAGTTTAAAACAAAAGTATCTACATTCTCACGCACATGAAATCATCTTTAAATTAATAATTTTATTGCTTATGTACTATTAATTTAGGTACTAATTGTGAATAATGAAATGATGCAGATGAAGCCTCTGTTTAGTAAATTCCCAAATTCATATAATTTTGGTTTTGTTTTTGAAGGAGTACCATCGCACGACAAAATTCCTCAAATCTTTGAATTTAGAACCCACAAAACAATTACAATTAAAAATGAACACGAAAATCCTTCAGAAATAAAATGAAATCCTTTCCACTCCCAAAAAAAGAAAGAAGAAAAGAATATTGAGCAGATACAATGTGAGTAATAACAAAAAGGATTTTTACCTACTTTCTTTGTCAAGATTGGAGATGGAGATACAGATTGTTAACTCGAAACTTGACGCTAGTCGTAAGTCAAAGTTGTAATCATTATTTTGTATTTTGTGTACTTAACAAGGAACTAGAATGAAGGATGGATGGAGAAAATATGACACCCCATGCAAAAAAACCATGTATACAGAAAAAAAGTGAACATGGAAAAAAACAACAAATGTAATGTACATGTTGTAATTTGTAATTGTAAAAAGAAAAAACATGGATTTTTTTTTTGTTTTCTTGTTCAGGTCTCAGTCTAAACTCTAAACTGTTGAGGATGAAACAGGGAGTTATTATGATGAAGATGAGGAACTGTGCAAGAGAATGTGCCATGAAATGTTACGTCCACATCACATAAATCTCCAAGGGTGTATTCTTCTAAGCGAATAAAGCACGGGAATAATGCGGTCAAGCCCACCGGCTCGAATATCTCTCTGTACTGCTATACCTGCATATGATGCATACACACACATACACTCACAGAAATTCCATAGACTTATTCCACTAGGATTTGAATTTAAATTCGAATTTGAATTTGCATAATTTTTCCCAAAAGGAAGCAAAACGTAAAAGGCAAAAGGTCCTACTCTTAGCCCTACACGAATAAAACTACATATATATTATATACCTATCTGACAATATCTGAATATCTGTACAAAGTTTTATTATGAAGACGATACTTTTCCCTTTACAATAATCGTAAATGTGTTTTTTTGTGTGCCTTGACTTTGACTCTACATTGAAGAGGCCACGAACAACAAAGAATAACAACAATTGCAAATTTCAATGAGCTTGGAGTGTACACTCAGTCGAGCAGCCAACAAATAATAATGTGCTGCACATTTTCTCATTTTACAAGTGACAACGTCCTTGAGGAGGTCACGATTTAATAGAGGGCAGTGGCCGGGCAGATGGCCTAGAATGCAGTTGAAATGACGACGAACGACCCACGACGTCGTGGACGACGACGGACGTCCATATATACTGCCGTGTAGCAAGATGAGCACCAACGACAAACACATCACCTTCATTAAACCATCAACTATCAACAGCATTCGTAAGGGGAAAATCAATGCTTGATTCTATTTTTTATATCATCGTATAGCACACACACACGACAAGGCATAACTTACAGTCTAACTGTTTCACATATAGCAGATCAGATCACAACCTGAACATGTATGAAATTCAATCTTCCAAGAAAATTGATAATAAAATAAATTAATAAAGCTTGGAATTCCTACTAAACCGACTTTCGACTGTTGTTAGTCATACAACAACAAAAAAGACAGAAAAACAAACATGGAATTTTTTTCACAACGTAGATAATAGATATCCATACACAAAAGGAAATAATTGCATACATACGCCAATGTACATAACGAGTGTTTTACATACTGCGGAAAAAAAGGAGAAAAATCTCGTAGAGTATGATGCAGTAACTGCATAACTTGTACCTGTACCTTGTTCGTTCAGCGTAATTCAGCAGACTCAGCTCAACCTTTTGCATTGTTGTTGCCTGTCATTGTTATGAATATTATACGGATATCTACATATAGGCAGCTAGCTCCTTTCTTCTGGTTCAAGCTGGATTCTTGCCATAGTCGAATATGATTCTTATACTGACTACTATTCTTATTTTCTCTTTCCTCCATTTACTTGTATTACTTTGCATTACGATACGTCACCAGTCACCACTCTCTTTATTTTGTATTGCCAGGGTGGTGTCAATGAAGCCGTCTAATTTCTCTTCCTTTTATGTAGATATTTTCACCAAATTTCCTGTGCGCATTGAAATTTGAATCGGATTGCATATCGACGAGTCCGAAATTGCCTATAGGTGTATAACTATAATAAATAAAATTCCAAACGGATGAAGTTTAAGAAGAATTACGGATGCACGTGATAGGAAACATTGGTCGCTAGTCGTAGATGGCAGATTTTCAGTTGTTTCCCATCCTCACATGATTGTGCATGGAGGATAATGGGCAAAAACACGTCATGTGGAAGAAAGACTACCAACTACAAAGTACGAATTACAACGGTACACAAGAACCATGAGAAGTATCTGTATACCGACAGCATGCAACGAACAACATAAAACACAAGAATTTAGTGTCTGAACCTATTTCTGTCTTTAAGCTTCCTTTCTCGGATTCACAGCCTCGCTATATTTATGTAGATCTACAGCATGTATTGACTTTAACTACCTTATACACTTTTCTACTCTCCTGATACTTCCCCATGTATTTCCCATACACAATCACACACACACAAAGATTGAACATGTAGACACAAACGATACTACGATTGTATTATTCAGACTTATTGTACAACTAAATTACTCTTATAACTTATAACAAGAAAAAATAGTGGGACATATGTATGTACAATGCTCAAAGCAAACGGAGTTTGCAGTCACTCCAAATACATCATTCTCCCAGTTGTCTTCCCTTTCATTCTCATTGTATTTTTCTTTTACATACCGGGACCGGGAACGAAGTACTCGTCGACTCCACTCCATAGCTGTTTTTTTTCACTCGTACAGATATTTTTTCCTTCTAGTAAAAGTAAAAAACTTTCTACTTTCCATGCTCACTCCATGTCGAATGTACGTACATAGTACATACATAAGATCTATGAAAACACATATTTCGTATTTTTCCCCTTCTTCCTGTATTATCTTTATTTATAATCCTTTGCATTTCTCAGAACTCTAGGAATTTTATAATCAAAACGTATACGCAGTACAGCTCAGGGTCCACTAAACTTCAAAATACCAATGAAAATCTAAAGCATCAAAGTCCCCATAATCACTGTTCCAGATAAACAAAACTATTCATCATTTACTCAAATGCATGTGAAACACTTTTACAGAGTGTACAGTATAGTGCTTCGTCAGTTTTGCCGTTGAGAATGAACATGAAAATTATTCGTCGAGCAGATTCTCACACAAACTACATAAAAATGCTGCTGTTTTTCGTCCGTGTCGCAATAGAAATCAATCGTCCGAATCCTTTCCGTTTCGAAAAAAAAGAAGAAAACGGAGTAAATCTATGGAAGCTTTATATTCTTGCTAAGAAAGAAGTGAGCATGTTTTCTAATTGAAATTTGAAGTCGACTACTTTCTTCAAATAATAACCAATATGTACTTTGCATATGAATTTCACGAAGTGAAATGAAATGATTTTAAAATTGTAGTATACTTTTACTTGTAACTGTACCGCAAGAGTCGGATTATAGAGGTTGGGGTTTAGGACTATCAAATGTTTTCACGGTGGCCTCTAGCTGACAATGATTCGCTCTCATTTCCTCATTTTATTTTCTTCTCCCTGTCTCTCTCCATCATGATATCATATGTTTTTATGCACGTTAGTTATTTTATCATTCTGTGACTCTCCCTTTTGATAGCGTTTGTTTTTTCTATTCGCGACTGTAACAAAGTTATGTGGAAATTCACCGTCTATCTACGTAATTCGCAAGTGAACCTCCTACAGTTAGAGCCACAGCGTGTACCTATAAATATGTTTCACCCTTTTTCATCTGGGACAGGAAGGACACATTTGACAAAACTCTCTTGTGACTAGGTATGCTTTTTTCCGTCGTACTGCTCTCTCCAGCTAAGAGATATGCCTATTCATCCACGCAGATAAGATTCATACATAAGTATAATGGTAGTTTACGTATACACATCTACATATTAGCCGTACCCCATTAAAACTGAAAACCAACTTGCCTTTGAATGCTCAGAATTGCAGACTCTTTCAACTTACGAGATTTCAATAGAATTCTATATATATATTCCACACTGATAGGCTCACAGGATAATCGCCAGCACGCGTTACTATTCTAACTCGGATTTTTATCTCTATTATTCAATCCACCCTTACTATTTTTGGTGTAAGGTTTGGATTTTTATCTATATATTTTTACGAAAGATGAAACGATTGCGAAAAATAAAAAAGACGGGTTAACTTTCAATTTTTATATTGGAAACATTGTTGTATGAAAATTATAGAAGGCTCGAGGTTACAGGTTTTGTGATTTTTTAATATTTGGTTCGGAGTTTGCTAGTGTCTTCATTAATGGTCTAAGAAGTGAATGGATTGTTTGGCGAAACGGATATCAAATGTGCGTAATAGCTAATCATGATCTTTGGGCTCGAATATTAATTATACTTGACATACTCTCCCTACTGACTGCTTTGAAGCACTCCCAGTCATTTCTAGACGGAAAAAAGACACTCAAGTCTTTCAAGTTTGACATATAACAATATCGAAATTACACCGTAAACATTTCTGCATAAGCCATTTAATCCATCAACCATAAAAACCAATAAAAAGTATTGAATACTCCCCGACTAAAACAAACCCTAAAACGAAACACAATAGATTGGAAATTAATAATGGTTTGTGTTAATTACTCAAGAAAATCATCTATGCGTGCTCATCTGTTGTTTTTTGTATATTTGTAGTACTGAATAATTAATAATACTAATATCAATAGACGGTCATGAGTTGATTAATTTTTGAGTGCATATTTTATGCTAAACTGTCGGGTCAGTTCTGAGTCTCAGGTCAAGTACTCTTTGGATATTTGAATATTCACATTGACCATGTGAAATCACAATAGATTTGAATTAGAGAAGTCTGCCTACTAATTACTCTAACGATAAATCGTGTTCCGTATGGAAAGAAAATGGTGTGTAACTTTGAACGTACCATAATTTACAAAGAAAAATTAAAAAATACTCACCAAACCCATTGGCAGCAGACTGATGGCTGAGGCCTCCACAGTTCTCACAGATGTTTCTCCAGGCTACACAGATATGAGGTGGCGGTAGTGCTGAGATCAACTCAGTCCTAAAACAACAAAAAACAAATATGTATTTCATAGAACAATTAATTAAAATATTTATCTCAAAATACAATTCAAGAGAAATAAACGCAGCATTTCATTTTAATGTAGCTTAAACAAGACCTGACTACGAGCGGAATACGTAAATATAATTATGATAACTCATCACTGATGAGCCTTCAGTTTACTTAAATGTCTAAAAGTGTTGGTGGCAAAATTTGTGACGCTTTCGTTACTGCTTCGTGAATTCGGTTGTCGACTGTTTGATATTTGGCTTTGATTTGGTTTGTAAGTTAAGGGAGGGAAACAGCATGCTTGTGTACATTAAATTGACTTGTTTCTCTGAAAGGATGATGATGCCCTCTGATGCAATGATATTGGCAAGAGAATTGGATCTTCCTGACCCTCCGCAATACTATGATACTTTAACTTTTGCTGGCACTGCTGACCAAAACCCAAACCCAACCAAAGGAGCGGCATGTGGTTTGTTGCCAACGTGAACACGTGCTCTGTAGATTTCTGAGGTCTTTACTCACTCACACACAAACAGACAACCAAACTCTGTCTCTCTTTCTGAGTTTTTCTGGTGTACGTAAAAGTAATGAGAATGGACCCGCATGCTTACATGAAGATGACGAGTAACGAAGGCTACGATTTTTGAATGACACAAACACACATATATATATATACACGCAATGTTTGTATTTGGTATTTGTACATTGGAGTGTCTCTGAGTGCGTAAGTTGGTAGTTGTGAGTGTCTGTGTGTATACTTCTAGCCCTTTGCCAATATCAATAAAGGTCGATGGGGCAGTTGGAAATTCTCAATGAACTTGATTTCAAGTTGGAGAATCCACTGGGGGGAAACACACATCACACATGTATATATGAGAAAATAACAAGCCAAAAAATTTCTCACTCTCGCCAAAAAATGTTTAATCGTTCCAAACTTCCGACAAAACTCAGTCAAAATATCTATACACACAAACACACAAATTGCGTACTCCATACGCAAGACAGAACTAGCCAAAAAAATAAAAGCAGAAGAATACCAAAAAAACTATTTTTTTCACTTCATTCACCGCCAACAAGTCCTTTAGTAGGTATTGCTTTCTTGTGGATAATGTTTATGAGAGGTTCCAACGAAGTGCACAAAACCTCTGGCAGTATTTACTAAGATGCACTTCTATTTTCAAACTAACCTTTTACAAATTTTCTTATAATCTATTTTTTTTCTCCACTCTACGAGGTTGATTTGAGCCAAGAAAATGAAAATAAAAATGCAGTCACGCCAAACTTTCATTGGAAAGAGGTGTATGGGATTCATTTCATTCCTCTTTTTTACAACTGTACGACTGTGTAAATACTAAATACGCAAGTATGTATACTTGTGACGTGTCTGAGTAAAACAACTTTCAGTTTTCATTCTAAAATAACATCAAGATAAATTAAAACATTATGAAAAACATCCTTACAAATCAAAGCCTATATCGGCTGCTCATTTATTTTTTATGCTTACTATATGTATTTTGCGGAAATTCCTTTGCACTAAACCTCTTCAATGCAAATGTCGGACCAAATAAAACAAAGTCCGTTTAAAAAATCTTAATAATTTACAATTGAAAATTCTTACCACCTTTTAGTTATCAAATACACATACGAGAATTCACAGCGAGAAGATTTACTATGAGAAACTCGTTAAGACTTGAAGGTTCGGACAAAGCTGTAAAACTTGTATTCTAAATAGGTATTAAATAAAGTTTGCACGAAATCTCTTGGAAATTCCTTAAATTCCGCATATTTTCGTCATAATTTTAAGATGTTCCAACACGGAGCTCTTAGGACGAGACATTTCGAGTGGAAAATTAAAACGAAAATTATACGTCGACACAAGAAAGATCACTCGCAGCGTTTCCATACGAAATATTTGCATGGAACTTTTCTACGTTTGTACACTTTTTGAAACTTCAACTGGCACGAAAGATAATTGATAATTGAAAAGAGATTCCCAAACATCCACAAGGAAGTAACAACAGTGACATGTAGATAAAATAAATTGAAACTTGCAATTGAAAACCATCAAGTTCAAAATGTGATTCAAGAAAGAACAGAAGCAGAATGGTTTACAATTCCAATTTCCACAATCAGAATCAGAATCATCTTGTAAAAAAAGTGTGACTATTTTTTGTCGCATAAAAAGTACCTAAATATATATAACCTATACTATCTGTATAGTCTGCCTAAAACGAGGGGAAAGCGTGGTCGTAGTGTACAATTCCTCGTCAATTCTCATTAGTATACGCATCATAATAAAAACCCACGGTGAATGTGCATACATAAAAAAAAAATTCCACGGAATCAAAACTAAAATTGTTTACATGAACCAACAAGTGTCAACTGTAAATAAAGTCATAAAACGCTAGACGCTAGTACCTTACAAGGTAATCATATTGGAGACGCGTAAAGTGCTACATAACTACTAACTAAATACTGCTCATATTATATACATGTTTTTGTCATTCATAATAAACAAAATCGGTCGAGTTCGGAATCTCTTCATATCATGTGTGCAAAGAATAAAAAGAAATCTATTTTTTATTTATTTTAAAAAAACAAAATAAAAAGACAAAGGAATTCACAAGTAATAAGTTTACAATTCAAAGTATCATGAGTATTTACTTTGAGTATACAGCATGATAAAATCTTTGGAAAGTCCTCTGAATTGGAGAAACGATATGGATCGATGACAAGATGAAGAATTTTCAACTCGACCCCTGAGTACTTTATTGGACATTTTGTCAGCATCATAAAGTATGAAGAATATATATTATATCGTGTATCAATTTCTTTACAATTTACTATTTACAACTATTTAAACATATATGTAATAACCAAACACTAACGATCAAGTGAAATAAATAGTGAATACAAGTGCAACCACGGGCTCTAGAACTCGAAACTTATAGTAGAACAACTGAACAATAACATTATGGGAATACCATGTAGGATGTGTACACAATATATAGAAATCCTACATCAATAAAAATAATAGTAATTCTTGAAGAAACCATGAATTTTAATTGAGGACCAAAACTCTGTACGAACCACCAGAACCCAGACAACAGCACATAATTCTTTATAGGTAATATGGAAAGAGAGAGAGAGAGAGGATATTTGTTGGGCTAGACTCAGGAATGTCTTATACTGACCCCACAGATTTTACAGCACACAAATGTATGCATATAAATATACAATCATTTCAAGGTAAAACATTCACATAACGACAAAATATGCAAATTCCTGTAGCTCAAGTAAACTTTACCCTCCGCATCTCAGACATTAGTTAGGAAAGTACGGTAAGGTCACTAAAATCTTTTTTACATTATAATGCAAAAGTACATGAAATTACCTGTTGACTAAACTGTTACGCAAAAATTCCGACTCAACCAACTATGCTTCTTTTAATACACATATGTATTGTAAGCTATATAGGGAGGTGCACATAATTTGTACAATAAATTTTATTCTTGGACACATGAAATTCCTTAAATTCTTTACATATTTTAATTCCTGTTTTTTAACTTGCATTTTACTCTTATTAGCATACTTTTCTCATCACAACAAACTATACCAGGTAATGACAGAATACTTGTTGTTCATATTTATGATGTACGAGGAAAAAAAATTGGACCGAATTTTTTGAAAAATCTCATTGTGTTAGCCTGCAATTAACGATGCTTGAAATTTCTTGTTCAAATTCAAAGTTTATACTTCATTTTCTTGCAAGAGATATTCAATAGTTTTGATCTCTAATGACTGGAATTAATTATACAAAATCTGCAAGTTGTAATGCAAAAAAAAGTGAAATAAACTTTTTTTTGTAGCAAACGTTTATGTCTGCATGTACCCGAGAAAATTAGCATTAAATATTAAGGCATTACATGCTAAAATTGTGTGTAATTTAATTAAAAGGCAGCATAATCTACCATTATCGTGTGTATGTATGTGTAAAGAATTTTCGATTCAGTCTATACTTGACCTTATGTATCGAAAGTCGAAAAAGTAGCGTGAAAAGATTTTGAGCCAGAGAGAGAAATAACGAGACAAAAAGTTTGAGGTTGAGACTGAGAACAAGAATGCTGAAAAACGTTCATCATCCTAATACGATGGCTGAATCAAGATAAAAAAATATTAGCCAACTAGTCACGTATGATTTTCCAAGTTCGGGTTGCTGTTGTATTGTGAAGAATTGTGAAGAATGCAATCATACCAGATACCACGTGCCAAAACCACGGCCCACGTTAGAATTGACCTCAGACCCAACCAAAAGACTTTTATCCAAAGTCGTATGTACGCACACACACACACACACACTAATGCACACTTAAAAACACTGTCAAACAACTTGACTCTACAACCTGCAAATTCCCTTCCTTTCCCTGTAGCATATTTTACACACAGAGGGAAAAGTACTAAACTAATCGTCATTTCTTTGCAATCTCTACAAGGAATTACACAAATTAAATTATTTGAACCGTATAATTTTTTAAATTATAATACTGCAAGGAATCTCTAGAATTTTCAGGCTTTTCACCATATCACAAAACAACTTCTGCCTTGTGTCACACATCGTATGACTATACCCTACCATTTCCATTTTGTCAATTCCATGTGTTTACTATTTTAGTACATAGTACATATTTATAATAGTTTTTTCTCGGCGATTAGCTCACAATCAGTATGAGTCAGTGTGAGTGGGAGAGATGACAATACATTATGCAATGTCAAGGAAGGAATTAAAAATAATAAAAAGTGTTTCAATCTGATGATGAGACTGTCGTCACACTTAATCTTTAAAACCATAAACCCATAAAATAGAGCATCCCAAGGAAAGAACCTCAAAGTTGTACGCAAAACATTTTAGAATAACATTCAGCTTATACAGTACAGCCCTATTCCATATTCAGCTCTTTGTATACATTTTCTTCTTTAATATCGCCGGTATCAGCTGGGGCATTTTCAACTATATTGACATACAACAGCTGCTGCTACAACTATCTGTACTTATGTATAATAAAAATGTTTGCTTCCACAAAAATCTCTATCTTATTAGCCTTTAGTCTTTTGAAGTTTGGTATGGTTTGTCAAA
This sequence comes from Gisinianus flammeolus, assembly GCA_034699125.1. Taxonomy (NCBI): domain Eukaryota; kingdom Metazoa; phylum Arthropoda; class Collembola; order Symphypleona; family Katiannidae; genus Gisinianus; species Gisinianus flammeolus. The sequence continues at coordinate 1,692 of JAIUND010004122.1, read as the reverse complement.
TATTTCACTTGGTATTCTTTTCAAAAGGAATCAACTGGTAATAAATGTATAATCTCTGGCCATCGGTAGCTAGAAAAGTTGGTAGTCCAAGTCCAAGTATACAAGCAATGGCCAATAAGTTTATTCACAAGAAGAATATGTTTTGTACACAAAATGCATACACAACCCATTTCATTTCTTATCCAGTTGCCCTCGTAATCTGTACATACTACTACATACATACAAATGTACGTATGCACTGCAGACTACAGATGTATTCCGTATGTCATTTCATCGCTCGAGCAATGAATTTCATGTAGTAACTTGTATGCGCGCGTACAACTCACAACCACTATCATTATCCACACCTTCTTGTTTTTATTTGATTTCGTCCTGCATCGTTAATGTAGGGAAACCTGAGCAGTAAATTTAATTAAATACAATTCCTATTTTCTATATTTACTTGCGGAGAACATTAAGAGAAACATGATTTGTACCACACAGGTCGTCTGCAAGCGTCCACATCCAAAACAATAATAATATTCACGGTAATTATCTTCTTCCTTTTTTCAAAGGAACCATAAGAAATACACGATTCCTACACACACATACAAAATAATCTTCACGGAATTTCATCATTTCACACGATTTAAAGTCTTGTCAATTTCTTTCAAAAATATCGCATAGACTTGCAAAATTCTACCTCGAATTAAGTAAAAGTTGGTATTTTGGTGTGTTCCATTTTTTGCCGTTTAAATTCGAAATGGTGCATTTTGGTATGGAAACACATGTACTGATTTTAGCAGCGAGATAACGCACGTATTGGCGCCGATCGTCAGTCAATGTTGACTAAGACGATGAGTACTACTACAGAGGAGAAAACATACGTAAGTAAGCACATAAATAATCTCAAAACATTTGCCTAAGGGAAGGGAGCCTCTGATTTTTACCTTATGTGTACAGTATACACATAACACACACACACTGGTGTACACTGTACATACATTGTGCTTCTTTCACTTATAGAGTTATAGACACTCGTGATTCTTCTAAATACTAAATTTCCAATTGGTAAATGTTGACTCGATCGACGCAAAGTGTAAAGATTTCTCTCCCAGTAATATACAGTTCCTATACAATGTAGAAATAACGCTTCAAAGATAGTATATTAACTAGAGCATATAAAAGGAGCATGCACGATAAAACCTTACTTAAGTTAGGTCATACAAATGAGCTCTTGACAGCCCATACTAATATAATATCATTAGGAAGAATTGAGATGGACGCCAATGTCAAGTACCTTTGGAAAATCGATAAAAATCCACTTTTCCATTACTGCTTAAGATTTCGCGTCGAAATTAGACGGTCTAATGAAACCATTTATTTACACAGTCAAAGGATTTGTGAAGTTATTTAATGCATTATATCAATGTATTTCAGAATATACATATACTAGATAACATGATAATTTTATCTTCAAAGAGGTCCGGCAAAATACAAGACAGACTTTACCAGGACTCTTTACAAACAAACACCTTTTTACAATTTAACTTCTAGACATATACCGTAGGCACATATGTATAGGTACACTCGAACTAATAGTCGAATAGAAATACATATTAACTATGCGGGGCAAAAATTCGTATCAGTCCTTTCATTTTATAAATACAAGAGGTAGGAGGAAAATAACATAATGCGTAATAGATCTCACGC
>JAIUND010004121.1:0-13115 GCA_034699125.1 Gisinianus flammeolus | reverse complement strand
CCGTTAGATAGTTATAACAGCTACTTAAAAAACCTGGTTTGACAAAAAAACAAGAGACGGCATTTTTGTTACAAACAGTCTTGGATTTATTGCCGCTTTTGGCCCGTTTGGAAACACTGTGCACTGCTAAGATTTCCCTTTTGGGCAGCCAACACTGGGCCGCTCGCCGCCAGGATAACTCCCATGGGCATTCATGTTGATTTTAGACAATATATACATACATATGTTTTGAGCTTAATGAAAAAAGTGCAAAACTTGATGTAAATGTAGAAGAATTTTCAACCACACATGTCGTGTTTCATTTCGTAAAATTAATTAAAGATTTAATGAAACGTTATGAAATGATGTGATATACGCAGGATGATTTAATGCCACAGTTAAATTCATGAATTCCTGCTATAGATATAAAATAAACATTATAAATAAACCTAATTTATACTTATTTAAAGTTTTACCTACCTAGGTATATTTTCTCTTCTTTTCACGTTGAAAAGTTCAACTAAGATTGTTAAATATGGTAAGAAGAAGGAAAAAATAATAGTAAATTATCTTTTCCGTCCTCTCTCAGAGGTCAATATACACATTTAATGTTAGGCACAACTGTACCTACACTCCGTTCACAACTTTTTTACCTTTCAGTTTATTCAAGGAAAACCGAAGAAGCCGCGTTCGGCTTCCTTATTTTTCTCTTATTTCTCTTATTTTTCTTTGATTTTGAGTAAAACATGGTTAAAATTGATAAAAGGCAATGAAATATGGATTTAAAATGATGAAATGTGAATAAATTGGGGTAATATGAAAACTACAGGTGGTAAATAAATATGCCCCCTCGTCACAATATTTAGAGGTATCCCAGAACGGGTACTATATTACTATACTAGGGTGTGATATAGAAGAAAGCGCGGCTGGTTATATTTTACCTCAACAAACAGATGGCAGTGGAAATAAAACAACGGTGAATGTCTGTTTACATTGCATGTCCAATCTTCAAACACTTTGAGGTCGTCCACAAGCGGTTGCATTTGTTGTTTAATGTGCGACCGGGAATTGACTTGGACATGTAATTATATATGGTGGACGTACACGAATGGGAAAGAGATCGGCAGTTAGAAGTTGGTCCTTCCGGTTACCGGAAGATACGAAGTTAACACCGGAATCCGGTGTGAGCTCTTATCTGTACTTGTCATTTCAATTGACAGATTCTCTATACTTGGTTGAACTGCAGCTGCGCTGCGCAATGCTGTCTCCTATATATGCTTTCTCCCTATGCTGTCTCCTTGAAAACCGTAATTACGGTGCCGTTTAAAACCTAACTTAATTTTAACCAACCAAACCCCCGTCCTGACGACCTTAGAGGACTTGTGATTGGTTTAAGTAAGGTTAGGATTTAAATGGCACCGGTTTTCACGGAGAAAGCATAGGGAGACAGCATAGGAGACGGCATTGCGCAGCTTAGCTGCACTTCAACCGTCCTTTCATATTTAAAAAAATTCAGATTTAGATGCCTTGATTTTTGACTCCGACATAAACGAACGACATTGTAAAATCCGGACAAAAATACCTCATTTGAAATTCACGATTCCACATTGCACCAAACGCTTAGGCATGTCCACAAAATAAAGCAAAACTGAAATAACTTGAAGTTGAGTTATCCATCGGGTCATGAACTATGGTTCACGTGAAGGTCAGGGGTCTCCGCAACCGTCCTCAAAGTGTGAAACTCCCTTGAAAATAACGGTCGATCATGTTAGAGGTCCACTTGGGTTGATCCGCCGTGGCTTGATTCCCCGCATTCCGGACTAGAAAATAATGGAGATTCTTCCAGTTTTGAGCATAACCCGCCAGTTCCGTGCCCAAATACTCCGCTTGGCGGCTCGAAAACCTGCGCTCCCAATCCATTCAAGTCCTTTAAGGAGGCGGAGAAGGTCCGCATGAGGGACGACACCGTCAAACTGCCCTCCGTACACGAGCATATTGTAGCCCAGCTCGAGGATTCTCTCCATCATGTTGATGCTTGGGATAAGAATAGAGGACGGGTAGGCATTGAGGACGTTAAAGTTGGAAACGTTGAATTTGTGAAGGCCCACGTGAAGGTACTCATGGACTTCCTTTGTCTGCAAGAAACGTGCGAAGCGCTCCTCACCAATGGGCGGTTCGGAATAGAGGAGATTCCGCCCACTGTGAAGGCCGGAATAGTTAAAGTATGCGGACCCTGTGATTTCGGGCGACACTCGGAAATTTGACTGCGAGGGAAGTTTTAATTTGTTATATTTTGCATTTCAAAAATATTGTTTCATAGCAGCGGAATAAAAAAACAGCAAAATTCAACAATCAAAGGGACCATGTTATTAGAGTAAAAGTACCTCTAATGCCCCTACAAAGTCCTTCTTCTTGTAAAGGTCAAAGCCTCGTTGCATTTCGGTCTTCATCAGAGCCATCTGTCCGTCATCAATAAAGCCATTCGAGTGAAGAACGTTCGCCCAGTGAAGCTCCGATAAGTCCGTTAGGGGCGAGCCCAAAACGAGTCCCTTCAGATTCATCTTGACCAGGGGACTCTTCCCGTTTTCGTCATAGATCTTAAGGGCCAGATGTGGTCCAGAATGGCATGATTGCCAGGAAGAGCAATACCAATGAATACACATATAAAAACAAATATTAGTTAATTAATTCAAAGTACACATTTAAATAGTCTAGTGGTCAGAGCGTCGGACTCAATGCCTGTTTAAAATGCAAAAGTACAGGGTTTGAACCCAGCCACCCTACCTGCATAAAGCTCCCCAGCCAGATAAAAATCCTTGGAGGTCATGTGAGGGAAGAGTTCGAAGAATTGAGTGAGGCCGTCGTAGACTTCCTTGGACTCGTCGTCGGGATTTTCGGCGAAGGCACTCGCATTGTCGGTGAAGCTGAATCCTGTGCCAAGTGGGGCGTCAATGAAGAGGAGCGACAACTTGTTGTTCCAGGAATGAGGGCGATCGATGACCTCTAGCTTCTCGGTGAGTTGAAAGGGTCCTGTCCCAAGGAAGACCCCGCGAAGACATGTCATTCCAATCCCTTCGTTTTTCCACAAAATGAGTGGAGCCGTCTCAGGCGCCTCCTTTATTTAGGAAACCAACAAAAATCCAAATTTAATTAAATTCAAAAACTAAAGGGCCAGGTATTTGAATTCCTAAGGGCTGAGAACGATACTGACGAGTGCGGAGAAGAACCAAAAGAAGAGATTTGAGTTGGATTTCTCGTCGATGGTCAAATAGCCCGAGTAACTCGTGACGGGGGAACTCGAGAGCGTTTTCACGTGGGACAATTTCATGTTTTCGAGGGTGGCCGCGCGCGCCTTTTCCAACTCCCCTTTCTTTATCATCGGTGTGAGGAATAATTCTTTTCCCTCGGCCAGCGCCGTGTCTGCAGTGAGTATTAAGAGGAGACAGCTGATCACAAACAGAAAGAGAGCAACTCCAAGCATTTTCCACAGATTTTTTTAGACTGTGACAATGAGCAGGGTTTGATTTGAGTTTTGAGTCTTGAGTCTGGAATAATTGAAAAGTGAATGTCCACAGATGTGAATTGAGACTCCTTTTATAAAGCGCACGGGGAAATGCAATTAAATTTACCCTAAATGTGTGTTGGCGGACCGGAAATGGTGCTGACCAAAACACTTTAAAATCTAAATTCTGATGGGTCGTGTGCTCGTGATGATGGGATTTTCACAAAGAATTCAAAAAACTTCCTTCCGCTCAAAGTCAAGGAAATTGTGACTGGGCATGATAAATGTAAATTAAGAACGGCATTAAATGCGCTGGAAGTATATTACTTTGTGCTTATTCACACTCCCATTTCAAATGGAAAATGGAAACCGGATACTATATTAGACCACCATTAACAATTTCGAATTCATAATGGGCTTTTGCCACACCTTCTGTCCATCAAATGTCTGTTAATTATCGAGTTTAATTATTACTGACTGCATTCAAATCCGCGGGGGCGTACATTTTTGCATCTCGGCAATTTAAATTCTGCATTGAAGTGATTATTTAGAGAATGATCATCAAAGACAAAGCCAAAGGGATTTTGCTCATTTCCCCACATTTCCATCAAACTCATTATACAAACGATTGACAAAGTGTTTGTGGAAACGGCTTTATCAGAACAAAAGGTTATTTGTCATTTACTTCCGCTTCCGCCGCAGCAGTGGGCGTGAACGATGATGCCCTTGTAGTATTTATTTAATATAAATAAGTCGTTCAAAATATGAATTCAGGTGGCAATCAGTGTCATGTTCTTGATTTACTTCATAAATTGTACTTGAGCTTCGGATCTGTTTGCATTGTTTTAATTAATTGCGCATTTAAAATACACTAGGACGTTGGATCCGGTCTAGGCCTTTAAGTATTGTAGTAGCAGTATTGGAGCACGGAATGAAAAAAAAGAATTTGTTGCCTGTGAATAAAGAATAAAATACGGTTTTGTGGGTTTTGTACTGTTTTTTTTTGGAATTGAATATTAAATAAGTGAATTAATTTTAATTGCGTAATCAGGCTGAAAGCGCCGGGGATTTTATATTTTAGTTTGGATTTCAAAAAAATTACTAGAGGTAAAAAGCGAGGGGCGAGAAAGGGATTTAGTCCGAATAAAAAAAAGTAATGGGGAAAAAGGGGAGAGATGGGTACAGAAGATGAGGTATAAAACAAATGAGGGGTAAAAGGGGAATAGAGGTCAAGGAAGTCGAATTTCGGGATGTTGGCAAAGTTGTTTTAAAGAAAAGTGAGGCTATAGAAAAAGAGTGAGCTACAGCGTTCTATGTCGAGACAAACATAAGTGTGAGGAGGTGGATTTAGCGGGCAATCTGTGTAGTTAATTTAATTCGTTAACTGTACTTTAGTTTCGGAACTCCTTGCGCATTCAAAATACAATAGCAAGTTGTGTTAGGTCAGGTCAAGACTTCTGAGTTAGAAGGAGGAGAGCAGAAGGGAATGAAAAAGAAATGTAATTTGTTGTCTGAATATACGGAGAAAAACACTGTATTTTGGGGTCGCTGGAAGCGACGGGTTTTCTTATCGTCCCAATATATATATACAAAAGGTGGAATCGCTTAACCAGTGATCGTACAAGAACCAGTACAGCTAGCCTAAAATCGTCGGCTATAGATAAAATGATGGATAATAAATAAAATGAGGATTCTGTTCAATCATATTTATGAAACGAAAAAAATATATGACAATCATGCTTTTTGAAACTGCCCACTTTGAATCTCATAAAGTGATGCGAATGTGAGCTTCCGGATTTCCGTGTTGCTCAGGGAAAGTGAAAACTCTCGAAGGAGTTGTTTTATTTCCGCAAGGAGCAAGGAATCCATCCCAAGTTGACCCAGTCCGGACCCTTTCATGTCCACACTGCTCAAATCCGCAAAGCCAAATATATTCGCTACTTTCTTCACGAGCGTCGCTTCCTTATATGAATCCACAACCGCATCGGAGGAACTATTTTCATCTGGTTTGGTGAAGATGAGAGAGGATAGGACTGATCCATCAAAGGTCTGGAGAGCAAGGTCCAGGACCTGCAAACAGGAGGATACGGATTGTGGGCGTGTCGTTTTGGCGATACTCTTCGTCTGCTTAAAATCCGGGTTTTCCTCAAGTTGTTGGTTGGTTGGTTTCCTCAAATCCGGGTTGTCCGCGATGTAGCCCACGTCCTCAATTTGTCCCCACTGGATGGCCTATTTTTTCCATTTATAATTATGAATTAACGATTTAGTTCGTTTGATTATGTACAAAACCACTCGAGAGCGCGGGATTTAAAATTTAAATGTTTGGAATCATTTGATGTTCAAATATTATACCAAAGCGTGGAGTCCGGCTTTCTTTCGCTCATCACAAACGGTTTCCATCATGGAATTGGCCCATGCATACGTCGTCACAGATGGGTAGCCCTGCGCACTTGCGGCCGTGGAAAAGCAAACGAAATAGTCGAGTGTTGGGCAAAGATCCCGACTGATCCGATCCAAATTTTGAGTGAGTTGGAATTTGGGTTGGGAAACGATGAGGAAGCCTTCGGATGTTTGATTCTCAAAAAGAGCGTCCTGAAGGAGCAACGTGGAATTGAAAATCCCGCTGATCCCTCCCATTTCCGTTTGAATCTCTATAATGAAATGGCGGGCTTCCTCAAATTTGGTTGGATCGACTTCCATTCTCGTGGGGGTTTTGACTGTGACGCCGTTCTTTCGCCAAAATTGGATCGGGATTGTCGGTAGCCTTTTGTGGGGCCTGATCGGGAGACGAGAACGAGTTTCCGCGCTTCTCGTTCAACAAACCAACCTGCCACTTCTAATGAAGTGGCAAAATAAATAATATATCAAATATAAATATATCAAATATTCTTACTAATTGTTGGCATCATATATTATTTCATGATATTTTCATATATACCCAAGCCGAGGCCACCCAGACCACCCGCAATGACGTAGACTTTATCTGGACTGAAGTAGGATTGAGGGATGGCGTGGACTTTTGTATAATTTTCCTTAAGGTTGAGGACCTTTTGAGGGCCATGAATGTTGATGAGGACTTTCCCCATGTGTTTCCCAGTGGCCATGTGGCGAAATGCTTTCTCCACTTCATTTCGCTCAAACACGGACCTTTACTGGAGTGGTTGGATGGCTTGACTCTGGATTCCTTCTTGAACAATTTGAGTGATCCGCCGTTTGTCTTCCGCTCGCGCCAAAGTTGTTTGATTGATATGAATCCCATGGAAACTCACATTTTGAAGGAGTGGCGCCAGTCCGATTGGAGAATTATTGACGGCATCCATCGCACCAATTTCAAGGAACCGGCGATAGGGAGCGCAACACCGAATGGACGCGAGGAGTAGATCTTCTGCCAAGGAATTCACAACTAAATCCACGCCCCGCCCCTTCGTGCGAACCTTGATCATCGTCTCAAAGGTCGTGTCCCTAGAGGAACCGATATTCTGAGGCTGAAGGGACTGGAAGAGTTGAAGCAAGTATGCCTTTTTCTCTTCCGAACCCACCATGGAGAAGACCTCACATTGTGGATCCAGATTCAAGGCAAGGGAAATGGCGGCCGTTCCAACTCCTCCAGTCCCCGAATGAATGAGGATCGAGTCCCCCTTTTTCATTCCACCCCGTATGAAAAGGGCATATGCGGCGGTCATGTAGACGACCGGGACCGTCGAGGCTTCTTCAAGGGTCCAGGTTGAAGGGACTTCCCAACCCAGTCGAGTCCTCTCATTGTCCTCCACATACGTGGCCATGCCCTTATTGGTGGACAAGAAACCCATGATTCGTGTTCCACTGGTGGTCACGCCCGAGTACTCACAGCCCAGCATGCAGGCGTCCATGTTGCTGCTGATGGACTCGGAGATGAGTGGTGGGATTTGACCTGTCGCCCAGAGGAGGTCACGGAAATTGAGGCCGCAGTAGTGGACTTTTATGAGTTTTTCGGGTGGTTGTTGGTCGAGCGGGGATGCGAACCAGGAGAGATTGGACAAGTCCCCGATGGTCCTGGTGTTGATGAACGCAAATTTTGAGGGAACGCTAAGGGACTTGGACATGTCCAATGGGTGATGCGCCCAAAAACCTGGACCGGATTCTGTTTCTGCCTTTGATTTTCCCTTTGTATTGGTTGGATTTGAATTTGAATAATTTACTGTTCCATAAACATTCATGACCAGGTCCTTGTCAAAAATATTCTGGAGCTCTATGCCTTTAGCTTCCCCATTGAAATTGACATCAAGGTCCTTCAACTTCCCTTGAGGGTCATGAATCATTCGGATAATGTTCCCATTGGGCTCCAATTTCAAGCACTTGACAAGACCGACAATCCCACTGTGGACGCTTGAGGAAGTGAGGTACAGTCTCGAGTCGGGAACATCATTTTTGAGATGATTCTGGACCTGGGTCACCCAATTCAAATCCGGATCGTCGATGGAAACAGCTTGAATCGTGTAGTCTTTCCAGCTTGCTGGTTTCTTGCGTAAAAGAAACATTTCCTGCTGATCATCTGTGACAGCTTTGGCCACTTTGAACATGTTCTCTGGCCATTTCAATTCCGGGATTTCATCCGACTCTCCGACGGGTTGAACCACCAGCAATAAAAATCCGCCGTCGTTCAAATTGGCCGTGGCAGTGTCCAACCAATGTGGATTCTCTATTATAATCAGATCGGAATTGATGAGGCGATTCGTCAGGTCCGATTTCAATGTTTGAATTTGCACTACATCGATCGATTTTGGGAGATCCGGGACTTCCGTAAACGCTGTGTAATGAGTTTCGTCCGTGAGGACTGTAAAACTACTCTGTACAAAATTATCATTTGTAGTAAGATCAAGATCACCATGAGGGAGAGCAAGGTTTACGTTCAAAAATGTACGAGAGTTTCAAATATAGTAGTACCTACATTCGTCAAGAATGGTTGAAGGGACATCAAAGTGGTGCTCCTTCTCAACTCGGAAGACTCGGGGAAAACCTCAACAATTTTCAAGGACCGCTCCTGAGAGTTCTCCATAACGATGGTGGCCATGCCCTTCAGGCACCTGCTCAGACTTTTGGGTGCATCCTCAAAGTAAGGTGTGAACTCGTAGCTTTCAAGTGTTGGAGAATATGGCGGTCGTCGTCGTTGAATGGCCACTGGATCCAGTCCTCGAATCTCTACTCCCGGACACTGGACCACGCCCAATATTCTGGACATCCTCACCGGGATGATTTCTTTAATAGATCCCGAACCCGCATCGATAGACGACTCCTACAAATAATTCATCAAAGTACTCGGACCCAGCGATATTTTCTCGATGCGGGAGGGGACGACCGTCTGCCTTGTGTGAATCGTACAAATATGGGCTTGTAACATGGAGTCGAGCAGTGTGATCCAATTTTTGGACCACTCAATCGTCGCTCGTTCCTCATCAATGAACATGGTTTGAACGCCTCGAAACGGTCCTTTGTACTCGTAACCCCGCATTTTGAGCTCCTTGTACACATCCCGACTGTCCATGGAGAAAACTGGACCCTGGGTTCTGACGGCGGGGATCTTCAAAAACTCTTCGGACACCTCCTGAGCAGCCATCCGTATTTTCCCTGTGAGTACAAGATCCTGTCCTTAACTAATTTCAAAAGCCCCGCTAAATTTATTCACGATCATATGGAGAGTCGTGACGATTTTCTTGTCCAAGGTAGCGCTTTTGAAGGAAATGTCTTGGAAAACGACGGGGAACTCTTCGAATCTTACCGAGTGCAGATGTTTCCACACTTCCAGGATGTAAGCTGTGCCGGGATAGAGGATCCGACAGTCTACCTTGTGACCTTCCAAGTACTGCTGACCCGTGGAGGAGAGGTCAATCTTAATTGGATCCCCATTTAAAAGATCCTCATAGTTGGCGACGGTGAAGTCCTACGTGTGATCCCATTTGATGAGGGGTCCAATCATTCTCGTTCCTACACTCACCGGGAATTGAATTGGTGGATAAAGTTTGGAGGGATCCAAATCTATCCCACAGTTATAAAGGCTACCAATGGAGTGTAAAAAGTCCGTCACCGCCCTCATTTTCAAAGGAAATTCTCTATCTCCTTTCCTCTTCTTAGTCATGGGGGGGAGGAGGAGCTGTGTGGAGGGTGGGAGGGATTTTCGGAGGAGCCCTCCAAAAATGTCTTGCGCACCAATCTCCATCACCAACGCATTTGCCGGAATTTTGGAGAGAGCCTCCGCAAAATACGCAGGGTTAATCATATTATTAGCGTGGAATGAGGCGGATGCGAGGACTTTGACGGACCCCCTCCCCCCCAAAAAAATGTAACCAGCAAACTTTGATGAACTGTGTCTTTGATAGGTCATCTGATTAAAAAAAGTTAGAATTGCTGGGCTGCATTGTGGGAATCATCGGTGTCATCAAGGACAAACTCAGACCATGTCCCATTTGTCCACCACGTCTTCCTGGTCCTCCCGATCCTCCTGGTCCACCTGGTCCTGGCCCTCCGCCACCTCCCATCGTCACCAAACCGCCACCGCCGCCTGTAGTTATTACAAAACCACCAGTTCCGCCAACGCCTAAACCGCCAATACCGCCTACGAAACCTTCGGTCGTCACTACCAAACCCAAACCACCCACTCCCAAGCCCCCGCCTATAACGTCAAAACCGCCGGGCTGCGAATGCTATACTTGTCCGAAATGTGAGTCCTACCACATCTTCATTCAAACATTTTGTATGTATTTCTTTAGTTGTACAGTATATACAGTAATGCATAAAATAGTATTTTAAGTACAGTAAATAGTAAGTACAGTGCAAAAAACTTGTTCCTCATCACAGGCGACGCTTCCAAAATGGAGGAACCCTTTTATTTACCAATTCCAAAGGATGGTCTGCTGTCTGCACCGAAAGCAAAGCCACCATGTCCAAACTGTGCAAGCACAGTCTGTCCAATTTGTCCTCCAGAGCATTCTCCAACCTGCAGAGTCAAGTGTAAGGCATCAGCTACAGTAAAATGTTAATATGGTCGGAGTAAAGGTTGTCGAAATAAATCTCATTGTCACAGTGAATGAACAATCAAAATCAAATAAAATCATCTGTTTTTATTCCGTTTGAAGGTTGGAGTTTTTCCCTAATTGAAAAGGGCTAAATTTTTCAATCAATTGAATGCATGTGGTAATTTTGAATGTATCAATTTATTGATGGAGCTCAAAGGCCAAAGGACGTTATATTTCCGTGTTGTTGCTGTGATGTGTGGTGGGATTGTTAATTTCATGACAAATCGTCAGGTAAACGTTCGCAAGGGCCTCAAATTCCGCCAGTTCATTGTAGATCTCGGCTGATATTCGAACCCACCAAGCCTTCCCGTGTTTGTACGGAATCGAGCTCGTCACTTTCTCAAACGGAGGCGAAATGATTGTGTTCAACCAAAATTCGGGGTCGAGCATCAGAGCTGTCTCCTGATGATGCTGGTCGCATTCGGTGATGATGGGCAGACGGACATCGATCATATTCCCCGTTTGCTCTTCCTCTTGCAACACTTCCGTCCCAAATCGCTCTGCCAGATATTTCCCGCCCTTCACAATCAGTCCATGATTATGCATTTGAATGGCTTCCTCCCCGCCCACACTCTTTCGGAACTCAAGGGCGGCACTCACAGTCAAATACGAACTGTAGTCCATCGTCCCTTCAGATAAATATACACCGAGGTCAGAAATTCAAATATATTTCAAATCAAATCATATAGTCAATGTGCTGTACTTGAAATCTGAATTATTGCATTCAAACTGAATTCAAATTTCCCACGAATTTATATACCGGTCCAAAAGAATTCCTCTTGAAAGTTGGCGGTTGGGGTGGAGTAGCGATCGGAAATGTGGGCTGGATGAAGGGTCGCTTGATGCTCCTTGCGGACGTACATGACGGAGCAGCCGCGGGCAGCATAGAGCCATTTGTGACAGTTGGCCACCCAAAAATCCGGATTTAAATGGGTCAAATCCACGGGGATTTGCCCGATGGCGTGCGCACCGTCAATGAGCACAAGGATATTTCGTTCTCTCAACATTGGAATGATTTTCTCAATGGGGAGAATCACGCCCGGATTCGAAGAAATGTGATCAATGATGGCAATCCGGATGCAACCTGACTTCTTTGACTCCTCCCCTTTATTCAGTTTTTTTTGGTGTTGGTCCAAAAAATCCTCCAGCTCCACCAGAAGTTGATCATTGGACTTTGGATAGGTGCAAGGGAACTCGAGTGCCGTCACGGTGTCGCCTCCCTCCGTCGTCTCGCAAATGTAATTGACGAGACTCCGCATGGAGCTGTAAATGGTGGAGAAATGAAGGATTTGATCACCCCGAGAGAATTTCATACCGCGAAGGATGGCGTTAATGCCACTTGTGGCATTGGCCACCATGACGAGATCCACCGGGTCCGCATTTATCAATTCCCCCAATTCTGTACGGACTTTTGCCAGAGCGATTTTCACGTCTCGACGGAACCAAATGTCCGGTTTGGTCTCGGAAAGTGTCTGGAATTGATGCAAGGATGTCTGGACGAGTTTCGGATACGTCCCTATAGAAAAAACCATCCATCAAAAAACACACAGCACACAGAAAGAGTAATGAAACTAATACATATTTTTGAAACGGGAATTTTAAAATTAAAAAATTCTTGTTATTCAAAAAAGTTTAAGGTGAGAATTGGGAATTCGTACCGTACGATCCATGATTTAAATTGATATAGTCTGGCGCCAAGAAGAATTCTGACCTCATCGAACGACCAAATGAGAGCGGCATTTTTGAATTTAAGAATGAATATACTTTTGTGTTTAGGGGGAAATGAAAGGAAAATATTGTGGGGATTGGAAATGAAATGACAGCAGAACAGAATATTCAATTAGATTTCAGTAAATTGAAGGAAGAAGAAAAGCAAAACTCGAGACTCGAGCGAGTTCAAGGCAAACTTTCTGAATGAGAAATGAAGCTCAGAGTGAATTCCCTATATCAGCTTCATTTACATAAATAATTTACTTAATTCAGTTTTTCGTTTCATGTTGGTAAATGACGAGTGCATATATAGAGAACGCAATGACTGATTGATTCGCCACAAGTATATAGAACTGCTGTGGACGGTACAGATTTTGGGTCACGGCGAGGGGTCAACGGAGATAAACAGATTTTTGTATGAGAAGGAAAAGGCGAAGACGTTGTGGACACAGAGCCGATTGAAATTGAATGAAATTGTTTGAAATGCATATAAATGGAAATGTAAAGGAATTCCCATTGCATGGTTTTCTTGTATAATGTGTGGAATATTTTTCAAGTTCAATTATATCTGTAAAATATAGTAAAATATATGTAACTCCTTATGAGCGGCTAATTGCATTGTTGCATGATGCATGTAACAATATCCAACTGCTCGTGTCAATTGTCAATGCCGAATGAAATGAAGAACAAATTGAAATTGTGTGTGTGCATGTGCATGGAGTTGAAAGTGGAGCTCGAGAGATAATGACGATGGAAACTTAAAACTCATGACAAATGAGCACATGACAAACACTTAACATATCGTCTGTTAAGTTCAACAAAGGACGATAATCATTTGGCCCCAGAGGGTGAATACACATTGTGTGCATACGCAT
>JAIUND010004120.1:0-13115 GCA_034699125.1 Gisinianus flammeolus | reverse complement strand
TTAAAGTATTGGAGTATCAAAAGTGCCCTTTTTAAAAAATCGGAGTATCAAAAGTGCCCCTGTGAAAAAAAAATTGTGCGTAGTGACTTTTTGCTAAAATATCCTCTGAGAAAGAGGGATCGAGTGAAATTCATACTTCATATTTATAAAGAATGCCTCAAATTTTTGAGGGATTTCAAATAATATTTATGATGAACGCGGGGATTTCCTTTCCTTCCTGTATGGGAAGTCCACCGTCGTCATTCCAAAATGGGTCATTCCGTCATTGACTGATACATTTCCTGTCATCTGCTGTGGGTCAAGTTTATTTGCGGGATTTTTTAATTCATTTACGGAATACGAAGGAAAGGTTTAGCAATAGGTCCAGTTTTGCCCGTAAGATGTACGACACGGGATGGGGCATGGTCGGACAACTGGTGCTGTGTAAGCAAAAGGCTGCCCCACAAAAGTCTTATTACGGAGCCGCTAAAAATAGATTCTTTCTTCAGTGAGCAGTGGAAGCTGTCATGGATCATCATTCTAGACTTGTAAAATTTGTAAATCACTTCCGCCAAAATCCCTTCGTCGTTCAATTTCCTCGTCTTCCAGTCCAACTAATACAAGCAAACACACAAACAAACAAAAAAACAATTCAAATAAACGCAACAGAATGTACAAAAAACTCGTTGATATTATTCGTGCGATATTTAGTCTTCCGCGACTTAATAAAAAAAGTAAACATAAAAGTGCTATATGATAATCTCATATACATTTTGAAGTTCCCGCGCCATTTTCCGAGCCCTGAGAAAACCGAGTTTGACATTGTCCGCGCCCCACATGCCAGCCAACATGGGGTTTTTATGTTTCGGATGATCCCGCATTGCATGAATTGGAAACGTGGAATTCTCCCATTGAGCCACCGCATCTCGCTCTCTGGCTGTAAAATTACCGTGCAGATCGCGAGACAGGAATTTGTGGACGGTGGCGTCTCCCAGCGGGAGATTTCGCCAGGATCTCCTGTGCATTGCCAAGATGCTCTCCGCCATCCCTGTTTTGGTTTTTATTGTATAGGTGCACCATTTATTATCATTGTCATTCAAATTTAATAAGGATACAAATTATAGTTGTTGTTGTTGCTCACGTTGATTCGGCAGATTTCGAATGTTGCAAAAGTAGACGTCCGAGTGGTCACAAATGATTGGACAGAGACTCAAGTCCAACTCCATATCCGTGTAGATTCTAAATAGCCAATCCGGGTAGAATTCCTTACACTTCAAATTCCTCAATATCCCCGAATAATAATCTGCCCAGGGCTTCTTCTTCCCCATAAATAGCGAGAAGTAAATGACCTTCTGATTGACACCACCGAGGAGCGTGGCTTCATCACTGCACGTCGACTCGTTGGCCAATGGGAAAGCCACCATGTCCAAACTAACCATTACAAATTAACCATATAAAAGGTACATATAGGATACATGTTAAACAATCGGTTTTAATACAATATATGAATTTGTAGTGTCAGCGCGTTTCCAATGCAATTATATAATAGTCTCAAGGCAGGAGCTGTACTCACTTGAGCGCATTCGCCTTGGAGCACATACAAATGTGTCGTGGACTCCGTCGCAATCTCACCATCAACTCATCTGTATACAAATCAAATTGAATGCCTCAATTATGTACACGGTGACATTGGTGACAATGGAATTTTCATGTGGGAAATTCAAATTCAAATTGGACGCCACTTACCTCCGACTTTATTGTTCGTGATGTGAGTGATGAAGGAAGACATGACTGAATTGAGGGTCTCCGCTGGGTTGTCATTATTATGATTATGGTACAAAAATACGAGGAGACACGTGAGCAGAATCCCTCAAAACAAAAGACCAAGTGAGACAAAATGAGCGCGGGAGAATTCCAATTTCAATATGCTCATGTTGCCAAAGTCACACACACAAGTTTGAAGGGAAGGGAGTGGATTTTGACTTTCAATTTCACAAGTAACGATTTTGGAATGTGAAGCTCAAGTCCGCGGAATTTCTCTGTGATTTCTCTTGGCAATCAAATCTCATGGCAAAATTTGCAGAATTTCATATGTTGTAAAATACGGATCGTCAGATATTGAATATCGTATTTAAATGACAATTGCATAATTACATTGAGAACATGTGCTTTCTGTTCCCTTTGATAATAAAGGCAACAGATCCCTATAATAATAATAATAATAATGAGAACATGTGCAATTTAGAATTTCTATATGGACCCAATCGGATTTGATAATTGATAAAATATCTTGATGATGCGCGGAGGTTTGAAAAAGTCAATCCTCCAATTTGACACTATTCAATTTTAATTTAAAAAACTCCGCGCCCACATTGTTTGACTGTCTCGTCTCAAATTCGGATTTGAGTTCAAGTGTTGTGTGCGAGAGCGAGGGAACAGAGAAAGCAAGGCTGTGCGTGATAAAACGACACAGTACAATTTTTTACATTACGATGTCTTCCCCATTTGACATTCACCATTCCACTTTCACTATATATGTACATATTATTGTACATTCATTGGGATGGGAGAGAGAGAGAGAGAAACGCTTCATTAATTTTAAAGTTTTCTGTATTTTCCTCAAAGCATTATTGTGTATTGCCCACATTATTGACTATTGTCAACCCATTTGAAGAATATAATAAAAAATGGAAACTGACCTTCAATCTATTCAGAATAAAGATAAACAATGTAATTATATATGAATTTCATATTTCATTGAATAACCAAAACCGAAGAAACGACTCAAACGGTTCAATGTGTGCATATGTATAAAAATGGCGTGCTATAGAAATGCGATGAGCGAGATAACTTTGGACAACAAATTTTTTGCATCTATACTATAAGCATGCAATTCTATATGTTTATGTGAGACTCAACTCTGTTTAAACAAATTGAACGTATAGAGACTTGCGAGTTTTACATGTAAGGACTGTACTTTTTCGCCTCATACAATACAGGCTCATCAAAAGTTGAAAAATGTTCCTCTAAAGGGACCACATTGACACAGTGACGGCCGTTCAAAGCAAATAAGGGCTACTTAAAGTCATTCCGGTGACAATTCGCGGCCCGGCTGGGGAGGTCGCAACATTTGCGCTACTAGATGACGGCGCTTCAACGACACTTGTAGATTCTGATCCTCCGGCCACAATTGGAGCTAAAGGACACACTGAATCTTGTCGAGTGAGAGGGGCCATCAAAGCAAGCAGCCAAACAGTGGAGTCAAAAATAGTCTCAATCAGTATCCGGGATGCGAAAGGAGTCTTTCACGAAATGTCTATGTGAAAGCAGTTAGTGGATTCGATCTGCCGCTATACAGCAAGGTAATGTCCGTCAGCTGAGCAAAACATGAAAATATTTGGATCAAGTGGATTTGGGAGATTTGGAAAATGCCAAGCCCACGATGATAATTGGTCAAGACAACCTGAGCTTACTACTTGTGAGCGAGTACATTTGGGCCCAAAGAATGCTCCTTTCCTTTCACGGACTAAACTCGGCTTGGTTCTTCACGGAAATATCCCACGGCCGTTCCTACCCATAAGGTCAGAAACTGTACTCAGCATGTGGCACCGAGTTGAGGACGACGCCCTCCATCAGCTGATAAAGTCATCCTTTAGTACGGAGCACTTTGTCAAGTCAGGGCCCTGCAAACCATTCCATGTTCCAGTGCAGATGCACGAGCGCAAATGATCATGGACGCCACAACACAGAGTAAGACAGAGATGGAAGACTGGGCTTCTTTAGAGAGAGGACGACATGACCGGATATTCGGGTCAACCGCCCTGAGCAACCATTTACCTTCGTTGGCGTAGACTGCTTTGCTCCCATTGATGTAAGGGTCAGTCGAGCGGATGAAAAGCTGAATGGCGTAATTTTTACCTGGCTCTCCACCCAGGCCGTGCACTTGAAAGTAGCGGCCTCATTGACAACGAGCTCGACAATAATGGCAATAGGAAGATTTATTGGACGGTGAGGCACGCCGAACACTATCTATTCTGATAACAGAAGAAATTTTTGGCGTGCAAAACGGGAGGTAAGGACTGCAAGGGCAACGATGGACAGGGTATACCGAAATGAGATGAACAAAATGAAAGTTGAGTGGAGCTTCATTCCGCCGAGCACGCCGCACATGAGTGGAACGTGGGAGCGACTGGTTAAATGCGTAAAGACGGCCCCCACGCTACACATCATGCAATGGCACCACGTGAGGAAGTCCTGCAGACGCTGTTGGTAGAGGCGGAGCATATTGTTAACTCCCGCCCACTGACCATGTTCCAGTTGACCCCAACAACCCAGAGATATCATTTTCTTCTGGCCTCGTTATCAGGAGGAGCAGATATTCCAGCAGTTTTCATCGAGTCTAGCAGGTATCTTCGGAAGCAGTGGCGACAAACGCAGCAACTATCGGATCACTTTTGCAAAATATGGGTAAAGGAGTTCTGCTGAGCCTCACTAAGCAAAGTGGTTCAAGCCGTCTGATCCTGCCAAATTGAGGAATTTGGTGCACATTGCTGATGACACGCTTTACCGAAACTGTTGACCCCCAGGAATAATTACTACTCTGTATCCTGGTAGAAACGGAGTGGTGGAAGCCGAGACGACGACTAGCGTTTATCGGTGGCATGTGTGGAAATTAAGCGTACTGGACATATTGAAAGAGTAAATGAACGCCGTTCGTTTACAGGGGAAGTAATGTTGCTGTAGGGCCGTGATGCGCGTGTTTGTTTATCTCAATTTATGTTTGGTTTTACTGGCCAACGGGAGTTTAAGAACCCTGTTTGGTTGCAGCTGACCATCGAATGAATGTGTGAGAATGGGTGATCAATTGAGCGGCACCACGGCGGGACCTTTGGTTTTAACAGTAAAATTGTGATTTAGTTTGTAATACGAGTTTGAAGAGGCAACAACGCCTATTTAATGTTCTGAGAAAATAAACGTTCTGATTTAAGGCCCGAATATGGAGAAAACACTATTTTTGTCGCTGGAAGCGACGGGCTTTTGTACTTGTATATATATATATATAGAATGGAATCCAAATTAATTCTGGAAGTAAATCAATTCTTTATTACTACATTCCCCCAAAGAAATTTTATATATTTAAGGTAAATTCTATTCTAAAATGATAACATGCTAAAAAATCTAATTTTATGGCGTGAAAAGCTTGCTGAATACAAACAAGAGGGGAATGAAATGAAAATGAGAGCTGTAATTATAATTCTTCACAAAATGTACTCACAGTGGTCGAGGGCAAAATTGAAGGATAAACACAAAAACATCATCCCCTTTCATATATAGAGTTCCTGCGTTGCCGAAATCAGGAAATGACTATGAATGCTGCGAATCGTACGATTCCCGCTCGTACATTTTGCAACAGAGTCCAGTTTTTTTCCAACTATTTTCAATCGCACATTACATCAGACAAGATGCTGTACTTACTACATATATATATAGTAATGCAATCATTCACACACATGAATTGACCGATCAATTCATTGCGTACATAATATTGAAACCAAACACGATTCAGTACTATATATCGCCTAGTTCCGAAAGGTTCTATATCTTTTTTGACTAATGACGAAAGGTTCCATAGAAAAGATTCGCTAATTCTTAAAGGTTCCATATTTCAATTTTCTTAATTCCAAAAGGTTCCATAGCTCGAATTCGTTAATTCTCAAAGGTTCCATAGCGTAATACAAAGAAAATCTTGCCACATATATAGACATGCTTGTGTGCTACCGGCATAATTTCAATCTGCAGATTTTCTCTCACTGCTTGTTCTTGTAAAATAACACTTTTGTGCTTTTCATGAAGTTGTCAAAATAAAAGATATGTAATTGTTTGTAATATACATCTTTTGTGTGATGGAATTTTGAGAATCTTGGTATTGTCATTTCATAATTGAAATTGAATTGGGATTGCAATCCGAGTTTAATCGATGATCAAGTGTAATTCTAGTTGGAATTTGAATATAAGGGTAATTATTATACCACAATATATATACCACTGTTTTTTTAAAGAAAGGACTCCTTTCAAAGGAGAGACGTTGACTATATAATTGACATTTGACAATGATGTGATTTTGAATTTCAGATTGGAACAAACGTCTTTATTAAATAAAGTTTATTTACATGCGTAATTTACGTTTGTACATGTAAAATGATTTTAGATTTACTAAAATCTACATTTGGACATCAACGAGAGATTTTGATTTGAGATATTGCTTATTTGTCAAATTCCAAATTGGAATTTCCAATCACGACTAAAAAAAGATACACAAAATCTATTGTTTTTTGAAATTCATTGTTGTGGTATAATAATTAAAACTCTGTCAATCTGAAATAAATATACACGGAAAAAGTTGAACATGTATACTCGAGTCGTTTGATTTTTTATTCAAAGTCCAATTGATGGAGAAACAACATGTGAGAATTGTCAAAGTCCCACATCACAAAGAAAAGTATGCACAGAGAATCTATAATGTCTTTTCAAATTGATCATTACTATGTACTATATATCGAACAGTAATTATAATTGTCACAACCTCAAAAGTCCATGTGTCAAGCAGAAATACTCAAAACGCAATATTATTTACAATTAAAAACAACGATTCAATTCGATTCCAAAAAAAAAAAATCTCAGAGAATTCCGTCCTTTACAGAATACCTGTGTTGATTGTGATTTCTCCGTGCAATTTCAAACCCTCGCGCTATCAATTTTTTGGTCTGGGCCTTGTAAAATTAATGCGGTACTATATGCGAAGTAGTTTGCCGAGAAAAACTACTTCGCACACTGCGTAGAACATAAAATCAAAGATAATATTATATTATACTACTCAACAAAAACAACACTCACGGCATTTTTTCAAAGCAAACATAGCTTGACATTAACAACTAATAATAATTACTAATTACATGTTATGACTAATACTACGACGAATGTAAATATAAAATGTAATTTACAGTAGTTAAATTTTTAGTTTGTATTTCAGGGTCAAATGTCAAATGTCAAAGTTTCAAAAACAGTATAAATTGTGTAAAATGTAAAATTGTATTGATGAAAATGTTTTTATAAAAAAGTCTTGTATGTTTGACCGCCTCCGGAACTCAAGGATACCTCAGCAACCATATTTTGTTCCGTCTTGAAATATAGTACATTTTGAAATTAGCGAAAAATAAATATGGGACTGTTTGATATTAGGCAAAATCAAATATAGGACTGTTTGAATCTAGACCGACGATATGTAATAAGAAACTGTCCATAAATAATTTGGTCACACTGTATTTTTATTCCAAATTCCACAAGTCATCAACTAGTAATTATTTTACATGGTTTTAAGGTTTTAGGATTAAATGTGTGTTTAAATGTGGCTAAGAAGCAAACAACAAAAATCGAAAAATGTCCAAATCATCCAAATATCCGTGAATATGGACATTAAATTGTAATTGTAAATACACAGCGGAAAGGAGTCTTTCGACAGTTTTTAAATGCTTTTACTATATGTATATACTTTCAAGTTGAAAATGAAACTGTGAGCACATACTTGAATAAAAAGAAGCAAAAGGAGGCAGTGCCCCCAGGGCACTATCAGAACCCAAAATCACAGAAGAATTCCCCGAAAATACCCGGTTCGGACCATGAAAACTCGTGTAGATGTGGCTGTCGACGTTGTAGAGGGTAAGGAGTCCCGGGATGGGCTGCCCAAAGCAGAAAAATATTTTTGATCAATTATATAGCCGACTACATAATTTTTTATTGATGACATTCATTTCTTGTTATGTGTGTGTGCATTTGTTTTCCGTCATGTTCATGATGGAGAACTGTGCTCTCGTTTCTCTATAAAGTAAATAGAAACCACACCTTCTGTGTAAACATCTCTTGGATTAATTTGTTTACATATTATTTTTTTCTCGATATTTTGAAAATAGATTTGAAAAATGCCCTCAAAAAGTTGGGTGTGGTCCTGTGTGCGTTGTCCACAGAATTCTGAACAGAATCAAGTGAAAAGGAATTGGTGAGTTTTCAAACGTCCTGTTTTGGAAAAGTTTTGGGAAATGGAAGGACGGACGAGCTCAGTTTTTAATGTGATTTTGAAGGATTCTGAGAGCCAATCAAAATCAAAATCAAAATCCAAGGCGACTAAAAAAATTTGGATGGAAACGAAAATCCAAGTCGAGCCTCAAACTGAAAATCTCCTTGCTAATTTCTTCAACTTTGCCTATTGGCTTTGTTTAATTCCATATAAAATCCAATTTGAGGCGAGCTCTTCAAAATTTACCGCTCACATGACGCGCTGGAGGAAAGTAAGGCTAAAAAAAAGTTGCGCGCAATGCGCATTCAAAAAGTCTATATATACCGTATAAACTAGAATGGACTCCCAGGGAGTGTATTGTAATGTCCTTATGTACGCTAACGTATTTGACATGGGCGCAGAATTTAGTCTCTGCAGAGGGGGGACTCTATAAAATAGAGGGAGTCTATACTAGTTTATACGGTATATATATAATTCTTAAGGTTTGTTTGAATTTTGGCAGACTTTATTTTGGGTGATTCTGCTCTCGTCATCCTCGCAATTGCTCTGGGAAGCTGTACAATATGTGTTAGTGTTGTATCAGGATTCAGCCGCAGGCGCGGGAGTTGGGGACACTCATCAAAATCAAACAACAAGAAAAAACCCAGAGGAACAACCTCAAACATGGGTTTTCATTCTCATGTACTGGACGTGGTTATTGTATCACGTGACCGTCATGACCACGCTGGGTCGAGATCCCGCCCCTTTCCTCCATCTTCTCAATCACATGCGGACGCTCACTCAAATCCTCCTTCAAAAATATCGGATTCAAGTCCTCCCGCACATTTGTGTATACACACAGAACATCAACATTCATTTTCCATTATAATTTGTATATCGTCTGTTAAGTTCAAAAAAGGTCGATAATCGTTTTGCCCCCGACGCAACATATGCGTATGCACACACTGTGTATTCACCCTCTGGGGCCAAATGATTATCGTCCTTTTTTTAACTTAACAGACGATATATATATCCACATTGGATTTTTTTTAAAAAATCTTTAATTTTCCTGCTTCCTGATGTGCGTGTTGTTCATGTGATGTAGAAATATTTGCCGGGATTGCTCGGCGTCATCTGGATCACCATGGAAATGTTCAAGGTGTACTTTGACTACAAGCAACACAATCGCAATTCAAAGTTGACCATGGAGAATCTGATGAATTTCCTGGTCATCGGAGGGAACGACATTTATTTTCACACAGAGAGCTCTCTGAAAATGAGTGTGAGCTCCAATACCACGACAGAAAGAACATTTGGAGGTAAATTCAAAATAAAATCCGAGGGATTTTAAGTATATTTATAGTTCTTTTGTGTGTGTATAAATTTTGATTATTTTTATTTACGTACGTGGCAATGGAGGTTTGGAGTGGACGATCGGGATTTGGTATCAAATCCTACGAGCCTTCACCAATTTGACGACCAATTTGGGACATTTAACCTTGTTCCTCGCATCCTTTTCCTCCTGGATGATCGTCCGCGGTTTTCAACGTGTTTTGACACAGAAACAGACATCAAATTCCAACTCGTCCACAAGTCAAACGGAACAAGTACAAGTTCTCATCCCAGTTTTATATATCGTCTGTTAAGTTTACAAACGAATTGAAATTATTTTCCTTAATTGCGTTGACCTGCGCCAAAGGTCAAATGGCTGGAGATGGAGCTGTGGGTCCTTCGACATTATTTTCGGCCATGACATTTTCTGTCACCCTGAATTTTTTCATCATTTTACCCACAAAGACGGACGCAGTCGTCGCATTTCCGCAAATTAAGAAAAATCGTTATAGTTCCTTTGTGAACTTAACAGACGATATATTTACACCTTTCTTTCATGACGAAATCGACATGAAACATTAGAATTAGAATTTCCCGCTTATTTAAAATGTATTTTGTTTAATGTTGATTTAATGTTGAAAGGAGGTGCTGGATCTGTACGATGAAATCTCGATGCTGTTCAGACTGTTGAGTGAAACATTGGGCGGGATTCTTCTCCTCACCGCCGCCGCCTATTTACCATTTTATTCGTTGAGACTGTTTGATTTCTTTACCGGAGGCTGGGAATACAAAATCCTGTATTTATACCATGGGATTCTTTTCTTAGCCATCATGTTTCCCGCCGCCAGTTCAAATTCCATGGTCAAGCACCATTTCCCCATGATTTTATACATCATTACATAAAAATACAATACAATGACAGAGTTTTCGTAAATATATACAGAAAGTACGATATATAATTCGTGGTCCGCGCGCCATTCAAAATTCACATAATTCTCAATTCTCAATTTGATATTTAATATAGATCAAGCAGGAGCTGGTGTTTTGGTTGAAGAGGGAACAAAAACAAAAGGTCTCACAATCATCAGCGGACGAGTTGGCGTTGATGGAAGAAGAAGTCTCCAAGAGGAAAATGCTGGGATTTCACTATCGAGTCAGCCTCATTTTGACAGAGACCATGAGCAGCGGCGTCGGATTCAAAGGACGAATTTTCCTCGTCGACTACGCTTTCATCGGCAGTGTGAGCGAACAAACAATTATCATTATTTACTACATATTTGAATTTTCTTGCTTTTCCCGGGGATTTAGAAATTTTTTAATTGTTATTTGTACATAAATTATGCACAGGTAATTGGGGTCGTCGTCACGTACGGTGTCATTTCCATCCAGTTCAAAACTCCGTCATCATGAGAAATGCATATATACGAAACAAGCTAATATCATAAAATGGTCAATGGTCATTATGGGTGTTATAAAATACCTTCCTTTTTAGTTTTACTGGAGAAACTCTCGCGGATTTTCCTTGCATTTTGCACTCACAAAACTCGTCCTGATAAAAAATCCTGGAGTGTCAGTCAACGGCTGACTATACGTATAATAAATCCGGTGGACTTTGAGAAATTGAGTCAACTCTGGACATTGGAATTTGTAAATGACTTTATCATTGGACAGAGAACCGGATAATTTGAATTCCTTCCCGCAACTGATGTGGACGCGGTTTTTTACTGGATTACCCGCGCAGAGATTGTTGTAAAATCTCATATACAATCCCAATCCCAATTATTTACTAATTACAACTGCATAAAGTGGCGGGGAATCCGACTCTGTGATTTTGAATCCAAATTCGGACTTCGCTGGCAAAATTCGAATTCGGCCGGTCGGTCACTCCTTCATCCATTCTCAATTCTCAATCTATACATCTAAAATGTGAGGTCTTTCATCAACTGTGTGTTTTGTTGCTATTTAATCTTAAAATGCCCCCATTTTAATTACATAAAATTTTAGCAGTATTTGCATCATGATTCAACAAATTTAATCCATACCGAGGCATAAAAAAATGTTGTGTGTATACAAATTCCAAATATTTATCAAATTGAATTCCTCATTGTTGAAAATATAATATAGAAAAGGAGCTTTTTTAAAATTTACTTTAATCTTTAATTAATTTACATGAGCAATGACTGCAATGAGAAAAGGAGTATGTATTTTAATTATATTGAAGTTTGAAAAGAAAAAGAATATGAGTTATATAGTTGAAATGTTGTAAAAATGAGTGGAATATAGAAAAGAATTGAGACTAATATAATATCATTCTCATGGATTTGAATTTCCATCTCGTTGGATTCGATGATGAAGGGGAGAAAAGGATTTCTTGCAAGCTTGGGGAGTCCTGTGTCCAACTTGGGCTCCACTTTGTCCACCCAGAAGGTGTGGTGGGATTCAATGATGAAGGGAAGAAAAGGATTTCCTGCAAGTTCGTGTGGCCATGGCGCGGTTGTCCACAGTTCCAGCTTGAACTGGATTTGGATTTTGATCTCGTCTGATCCGATGGTGAAGGAGAGGAATGGACTTCATGCAAGTTTGGGGAGTTCTCGCACCGCGTCCATATGGATTGTTTGGATTATGAACATTTTGGAGAACTTGATGGACTTGAGGACGAGTCCTCAAGAACTCTTGTCTCCGAGTCTCGATCTCCATCTCCTCATCCGACCCCCTCAGACCATCTGGCGATGGAATCTATACACATAAATACAAAACCACAATGTTGATTTATGTAATGCCATTAATTATAATTATACCACATATGCGACATATTATATTTTTATACATTTGCAATTAGGTGCTGTCCATTAATGGAATCCACGTCAGAGGGGAGGGGGGGTCTCTGGATGGATTTGTGACCGAGTGTGACCGAGGGGGGGGGCTGAAAAGACGATTTTTTTATGGACTACATTAATGGACAGCGCCTTACACATAATATACTTGCATTTATAATTTAATTTAATTTAATTATGATGATGGGATTTTACCGTTGAGGATGTTGTGTTGTGGTTATTTGTAGTGGAACTGGAACCGGAAGCTTCTCGTGACTGAAGGAAATGGAGGCGGAAGTTGAGTTCATGGGCCAAAGTGGGGATGAGTCGGTCAAGGTGGGGTGATAATTGTGTATTTGAGAGACAGGTCTCCACCATCAAATCCCCCATTTCATTCTCTATACATTAATAAATAATGGACATATGAGGAAAATCGAAATCATGCACACATGACACATTTTGCACATTTATGCCATAACTAGAGTGTCACGATTCCGTCACTTTCACGCAATATGTACGCGTGCTTTCAAACGGAAAAGCTTCCATTCGTACCGAATTCTGTACGAATGGAAGCTTTTCCGTTTGAAAGCACGCGCACATATTGCGTGAAAGTGACGGAATCGTGAAACTATAGTTATGGCATTACATTTAATTTTGACTGTCGTATCTGTTGTCTGTATAGTATTTGGAATTGTAATTGTAATTAATTGTAATTTGTAATATAATTAAATGGGGGAAATTATGATGGACTTACGTATAAAAATGTCCATATACTTTTCCAAGTGACCGATGGACTCCAATGCAGCTCTTACACGCTGGAAGTCTCTAATTTCTGTAGTCATATGAAGTTGTCGATGGAATAACCAGTCATATACTACTTTTCACTTTTTTGCAAATTCTTATGTAGAAACACATGGGCTATTTTATAGAAACAGTTAGAA
>JAIUND010004119.1:0-13160 GCA_034699125.1 Gisinianus flammeolus | reverse complement strand
AGAGTAAAGTGTTTTTCTGTAAATGCTCGGCTGATGCAATTGCTCGTTGCATGTTACAATGCACAAAACAATTTAATAGTGCCTTCGGTTGTGATTTTTGTGAAGAAGAAGGGAAAGTCATTGATAAAGGAAGAGGAAAGGCAAGAATATACAATTACAATTCAAATCATCAAAAAATCCTTCGTACGGATGAAATATATCGTGAAAGAGACATTCTGAACGACACAACAACTGGAATTAAATCCGCTTCACCTTTGGTACTTTTGAATAATTTTGATATTATTAATGGATTTGTTGTGGAGCCAATGCACAATTTGTTCTTATGGGTAGCGAAACTTTTTCTCAAAATTTGGCTTCATAATAAAAAGTTTTACTCTTATATTGGTGATAAAAGCAGTTTAATTAATTCAAGACTTCTGAAAGTTCCATGTGACATTGTTAGAACGACAAGACCACTTGAATCGAATAACCACTGGAAAGAGTCGGAATATCGAACTGACATTTTTCTCTTTTGTATTATTTTAAGTGACATTTTGCCAAAAGAGTATCACCGTCATTTTTGTCGTTTTGCTAACTCTGTGTATTTATTATCAAAACCTACATGTTCAAAGACTGAGAAAGATTTCTGCATGAAACAGTTAACAAAGTTTGTAAAGGGTATTGAAAATTTATATGGTGAAGAATTCATGGTGTACAATGTACATCTTCTATTGCACACTGTGGAAAGTACTGTAAACTGGGGCCCTTTATGGAAATTTTCAGCATTTGTATTTGAGTCGTTCAATGGAAAACTTCTCATGTACATTAAAGCTGCCAAGGGTGTCCCTAATCAGATTTCAAGGCACTTTTTTATGGGCATGGAAAGCCTAATATTGTCAAATAAAATTTTCAATAAGAATGAAAGACCAAAACATTTGTATAATAAACTAGTTAAAACTTCAAACCCAAGTCATGAAAGGTATAAGGTTAAAGGTCCCTTGAAATGCTATACCTCGGAACAACGTTTAATTAATATTAGTAATAACTATACTAATAATGCTGTCTCGTACATGCGTGGTAAATCTGCTTTTGTTGATGGGTTGCCTTTTAAGTCAAAAGAAACGAAAAAAAGAGCAGATTGCTGCATTAGAACAGACGAAAATCAAATTGGCAAAATAGAGTATTTCGTTACAGTTGATTGTTCGTGTCAACATGTTGTGTCAAAGCCTTTGCTATAACATCAAGTTTCCGCGTGTACAAAGATAAACAAACAAATTTTGCACATTACTCATCACAAAATTGTACGCAAAACTTAGTAGCTGTTCCTCTTGACGAGATTAGAAAAGAAAAATTCTTCAAGTTAGAATTAGATTCAAAGTTGTACTTTTTGAGCGTTTGTAATTTATTTGAAATTGATTGATTTCCATTGTGTCAGTATGATGTCATTATATTATGTATATTTTCAATAAGGCATAAAGCTCCATTTTGTAATATTTCTAATTAAAATTCGTATACTTTTTCGTCATTTGCAATTTTAAGACCATAATTACACATGACAAAAACTTTGACAATATACATTTTAAATGCTCAATCCATTTTTTATATACACGGAAGCATCTATGCTCAAAAATCCATAGGATTCTCGACTATCGTTTATCAAACGATCGGAGACGATAGAACGCGATCGTTTTTCTGGAAATGTTGCGATCAATGACGCATTCCGATTTCCGACACTTTATTTTTGACGGGAAATCTCGAAAATCCTAAATTTTAAGAAAATTCTCCTTGCTAAGCCTTTCGTGCCACACAAAAGGCTTTAGCAAGGATAAAAATGGGAGGAGCTTTCACTCATGAATGAGGTTCCATTTTTTAATCCTACTGAAAAACTGCATAGAAATCAACCTTATATCAATAGGAATAGGCTATCAACTATAATTTAGAATTTTTTGGAAAAAGTCCATTGGGGAGGGTCAGGCCCTATCTGACACAAGCTGACGTGGGGGGAGGGGGCGGTCATTTGAAATCTGACGTTACCTGACGTTGGGGGAGTCGAAAAATCGGCTTTTTTAGCTGACTCAGTTTGTGGACAACTCCTTAGGGGCTGTCCCTAAGGAAAAAGCCGATTTTTCGGCCCCCCTCCCCCCACGTCAGGTAGCGTCAGATTTTGGCTAACCCCCGCCCCCCTTGTCAGGCAACGTCAGATAGGGCCTGACCCTCCTCAAATCGATTCCCCCCCAAAATCTAAATTCTAGTCTATATAGTCTATGCCTACTGATATAAGGATAATTTCAATGCGTTTTTCAGTAGAATTAAGAAAATTTGAACCCTTTCATGAGTGGAAGCTCTTTCCACACTCAAGAAAGGGCACCGAAATAACGAACAAGGCCCTTGTTACAAGGGTCACATTTCAATAACTCCAATAAAGCGAGTGGTCCCTTTTGGTCCCCCTTCCCTTACTGAAATTTCACTACGAAATCTTCAATCGAGGGATATTAAAAGAGCGTAGAACTTTGAAGAATTTGAGTGATGACAAACTTTTGAAACATTTCAAACATAATGGTCTTGACTTCAACAGAATACTATCAGTTGTCCTAAATACTGCCATTTTTGCCAGTAATTTTTGAAGCATTCACTGAAAGTAATTAAAATCCCTAAGATATGTAATGATTCTTTGAATTTCAAATGACTTTGAACGAAGCGAATGTCTCTTTCCTCATTTTTCATTTCCCGAATCGGAATTTACTGGAATGAAATAAAACTCAAGGGAAATGTTGGATATTAAAGTACTTGAAGATGTTTACATTAAAATTAATTTATTGACAAAAATAAGTATGTAATAATATAAATCATTTGACGTCATTTGAATAAAATCATCATGTTTTCTTGCATTTACATAAGTAATTTAGAATAAAATTGCATATATGACTAAGTTAGTGGTTCCAAATGATCGCAATTAAACTAGGAATAAACTATACTGCATGCTCGTGAGGATTCAGTTTGGGAAAGTGATGAGCAAATTAGCCGTGTTGATGACGACAAAATGAATGAAATTCGGCGTGGAGACTCGTTCGAGCGTGTGAAAACTCCCGACTTTAATTCCGATTGACGGGATTCCCCAGATGATTCGCTCCATTTCCTTCTTTCTCTTGATGAACTTGATTCTGTCTGCAATCACCAGCATTTGAGTCTTCACACGGCTGAAATTGTTGGGGATCCCAAACGCTTTCTCGTACAAAATCGAGAAAATGATGATGCAGTAAAAGGCGATGGTGGCCGCGAAACCACCGAGAATCCAATGACTGCGCATGATTCGCATCGTGAAGAACGACGAGGAAATGCTGTCCGTGAGGAAAACAATTTTACCAGTGAAAACGCTGGCGGAGAAACAGTGATTGAAAAGATGAAGCCAGAGAGAAATTTCCTTAAGTATCTTCAACATTCGTTTGAGTACTTGTGATGGTGGACGACAAAATACATCAGTCGTGCTTGCATATGAATTGCCAGTTTCTCTATACAAACAATCCAAACAGTTTTATGTTTTAAAACCCGTATGTTTTGTGAGTACTCGAATTCGATTTTTTTTTAAATTTAATTTACTCGACTTCTCGTGAGATTTCTTTGATTTCCAGTTCACATTTTTCAAGGAACAGAATCTGAGTGAGAAGCAAAACGCCGATGCAAAATGCATTGAATCCGTAGACTAATATTTCGATGCGCAAAAAGGCCAAATGTATCCAGATATTTTGATATTTCACTGGCAGAATCGAATAAAGCAGCAATTTGCGAGTCGGATCAATTGCCAAACAAATTGTTACCAAAATCCATACGGAGGTCACAACAAAGAGCATCGACATGGCCAGCAGTTCATGTCTCGAATACTCAAAATCCCAGGAGAAGAGTTGACAAATTTTGGGCTCTTTTTCTCTTCCTGTTTCCTTAATGTCAATATCTAAAAAATCCATAATAATTCCACTAAAATAATCAAATCCATTAAAAAGCTGCAAAACTCTAGTAGACATAATCAACCTTGTTTAGCATACTTTTAATTGAAATTGAGAGCGCATCCGAATGTTCCTCTCCTTCATCCGGATTGGGGTGGAAAAGTCGGCTGAAAGTCATGACGAATTCCTCAGGATTCCGTACAAACACCAAGAAAAGTGACGAGTAGACATAACAACAACCCATCGTCACTAAAAAATGAAGAACGAAATGATCGAGTTTGAAATATTCGGGAATCAAAATGGACTGAATAAGTCGAAATGCTCCATGAGTCCAATGGAAAACCGGTAGAGACGAGAAACAATTCCAAATTCTACGTCTTGTTTGATTCGATCTCCGAATTTCTCCCGTTCCTCGGTCAATTTGAATAGGAAGGAAATTAAGATCGCAAAGGATTTGAATAACCTGGAAATTCCAACGATTCTCTTCAAACGTCAACATATTTTTCTCGTTATTTCAGTTCTCGCGAATAAATCAGAACGTCCAGTTGACTTTCCTATCAAAAGTTAACTGACTTGAAATGTTGCTGGCCCTGAATTTACGCTGGAATAGGACGAAAAATGTTACATTTTTGCAATTGTGATCAAATTCTTTCTGTTTATTCAGTCGACTGTGTGTTTGTTTCCGGATTGAACGTTAATTTTCGTTTTTTGCTGTTACGAGAAAATTGTACACCAAATTGTGATGATGCTATTCCGTTGGTGTATTTGTATTACTCACCACAACTTAGGAAATTAATTACACACTGGCAAACGTTTTTTTATTCGTTCCAAAATGTCGCAAACAATAATTTGGGCGTTTTTCCACAGTGCACAGTGTTTAGCTCTTTCATTAAAGTTACAGGAACTGTGGAGCGGAATTTATTATCAAAGAAATAAATTATGGACAACTAAATTGAATGAAGGAATCCGCACTCACTTCATAACTTCATACCTTTTGCTCCAATTCCTTTTGTTTTTCTGTGGTTCAGGAAAGAGTCGGCATTTAAATAATTTGGCCATGGAAATCCAGGAAATTATATGCATGGACAACTGCGAATTTATAAAAGGTCCAAATTATCACTCAAGATTTCCCATTCCAGAATTCTTTCCAGTGTGTAAATAAATATTTGTCAGAAAAGCCTCGAACTTCATCATTACTAAAATATATAGAAATGAAAAGACTTGCACGAGTATTTTAATTTTATCCTCAGCACATGACAAAGGAAAATGATCAACTTGAGAAACCTTTTGAAAATGAATTCCATCGGAAGTGAATTCACACTCGAGATATTTCCATGGAATCGAAATCCTGAAATTGGAATCAGATAGAAATTAGGGACAAAGAATTGACGGGTGTGATAGAGCACATGTAGATAAACATTCAAGTGTGAATCCAATGAGCGCTCCAGAGGAAATCATGAGATCAGAATAAAAACCTTTGTGAAGAATGTCACTTGAACTTAAATTTGAGACTTCATCATTGCTTGCTTCCATTTCCTCTCAAAATTAGAATTCTTGTTCAAGCGAAACACTCAAAATTGTGGTTAGAGTTTGACGCCACTCAGAATTGTTTGGCATTGGAGTCAACTCTTGATGAAAAGGGTATTGATCTATTGTTTCATCTAAACATCAGTCAAAACATTTCACAGTCTGTGCATCGAGATGAAAAAGAGGGTCATTATAAGCATGAATATCATGCTTGTTATCAGCCAATAGGTACACGTGACCGAGGTAGCTTTCCGCGCGTTTTTTGAACAGGGTCGTTTCCAGAAGACTCAAATATCGGTATTTTGTTTGTACTAAACTGGAAGGAGCTGAAACTGTATTCTTTTGTTGACGACGATACAATGGATGATGCTGATGGAAATATGGGGAATTTGAATTGGTATCATTTGAAAATCCCTTGAAGGGAAAACTGTCATTTCGAGGAGATTTACAGGGGCCAAACTGAACGAATCTAAGAATTTCCAAACTTCTTCAGAGACTAAAATCTCTATAAAGTTTTAATGATGACTGTTTAGATATTTTAGGAATTTTCTAAGAATTTTCAAAGAATTCTTCGGACTTCCAAACTTTTTAAAAGAATTTTAAAATTTGCAAGCTATTTGAAAGAATCTTAGACTTTTCAAGCTCCACCGAATCATGGAATTTTAAAGTGGACCAACATTGGTGCCTACACAGTGATTAATCGTTAAATATCCACTGATCAAGCCTCGAAATCCGTATAAAGTAAAATTACTTTAATTTTTTTTACATTAATCTCCGACTTTGCTCCATCAAATTTTTCTGACGCCCACATTTTCGGCTCTAATTGGTGCCTATGTTTTTTGACTCATTGCTTATTCTTTTTTCAATCATTCAAAATATGTTGTTTGGTTCCTGAGAACCATGTGGCGACCAGAATTTTATATACTTATGAAAATGCAAAGTTGCTGGTAAATTATGCCGCGCTTTCCTCCAGTCAATTCTTTTCTTCATTCCAAATTCAGAATTTACTTGTTGCATTTCGACACCATTTAGTTCCATGCACCAATTGTTACACAAATGTGTAAAGCAGGTGTAGAGTTGGTTCATCGCTTGGAAATCTCTGTTGCTTTTCTTTTGATTTAAATTCGTAAGAACCTGCACTTAAATCTTCATTATTTTCAAGTTGGCACCCTCTTTTGTCTACTCTCTGCACAGGTTTTTATAAAATTGTAATGACATTTCTCGCTTGATTTCAAAACGTACAACAACTCTTGATCATTTAATGACTAGATATTTCAACGTTTCCATGAACAAATGCATTTTGTACAAAACAAGTCGTTAATCTCTATTTCCATGTGCAGAGAAAAAGTTGATTTTTGATTTGGAATGTATAAAACCTTCAATTGACGTTGGACCCGTACAAAATTTAATGGGACTTTCTCGTTTTTGTGAGTTCGCTCTTCCGTTCCGATTTCAGAATTTGAGGTGAAAATGTCACTTTTAAATACTTTTAATGCAGCGACAGCATTCACAAGCTTCTCCTTTCGATAATTGTCTCTGGAAGTAACATGTTTGACTTCCGACTCACGTCTGAAATAAATTATTTCAAATTTAATCAGACAATCCAATTTTGAATTGGAAAATGGGTGAACTCCAACGCCGCTTAACCAAATTTACGCGCCTTTTTCCGCCTTAATAGAAACAGGTTGTGTGCCAGAATCTAACTCGGAACAGCTCAAGACCAGAACGCCACGCTGCTACAGAAAGCGATATTTTCGCTCAAAAATCCTCCACCCCATCTGTGGGACTTTTACTGTTGAAGGTCTGCAGAGACCAATTTTAAGGAAATTTGTTTCGAATGGCGTCGAAATTGCACAATATTTATTTTGCTTTGAAACACTTTCGCTAATTATTTTGATAACCAAAAACTTAGTATTAGGTACATAGTTCAAAGTTCAGTGTGTTCAAAGTCATGTACAACATTAAAATATATTATAACATGTGATATTCAAAAGTTGCCTTTTCCCATTTTTGAGCGATTTTTTATCGATCTGTAGCAATGTGGAACGGTTGCTTCATCCATTTCCTGGAATGTTCCCCCATTTTTGATCATTCTGACATCAAAATCCCGTCCATCATC
Organism: Gisinianus flammeolus; assembly: GCA_034699125.1. Taxonomy (NCBI): domain Eukaryota; kingdom Metazoa; phylum Arthropoda; class Collembola; order Symphypleona; family Katiannidae; genus Gisinianus; species Gisinianus flammeolus. The sequence goes on along the minus strand of JAIUND010004119.1, from coordinate 5,594 downwards.
AATTCTCTTGAAAATTCAAACTTGACTTCCGCCAGATTTGTATCGGACGTAATTCCACACGGAAAATACATGAAATGCTACGTGAACGTGTTAATTTTATCGATGATGAAGCCAATTTCCTCGCTGGATTCTCTTTTCCCCTCATCACAAGACAAATCCTATACAAGAAAAAGCATCCGAATACTTAGACCCGAAATTCCATTTCTGTTCAAATTGAATTCTCGAAATTTTAACCGTTGTCGTAATCAGTTCTAACGGGCTTCGAGCATTTCCTATGTACAAGGATTACAAACTTTAGATGCAATTTTGTGTTTGTTTTTGCTGGTTCATAATGAACAAACATTTTGAATGCGACATGTCCAGCATTTTGTCATGTCGCCATTTTAAAGGTGTTCTAATAATTTGTTTGTAAAATATGAGACTTCTTTTGGCCAATCAAATTTCATGGGCCGATTCCAGCTGATACGTTCAAAAATCAAAAGGCTTCTTTATGTCATTTCTACACCAGTCAAAACATTTCTGCTGTATCAAATAGGATGCGTTGAAAGCTTCAATGATTCTCTATAGGCTAATTTGTTAGGAAGAAACATTTTGTACATTTCAAGAGCCATGTCTCTGATGTCTCCTTTATTACTTTTGTCAGGTCTCTTGGCAGCCGCGGACATGAGAGTTTCCACATTTATACAATACGAATTAGTGTCTATAGTAAAATGATGCTGTGTTTGGTCAATTCAGGAAAACATCCGTGTGAAATGCAGAAATTGAGGTGAAAGCGGTTTCGTATTGTCTCACTTCCTTGCTTTTCTCACTCCACAAACAACAAATATTTTAGTTTCTGTTCGTTTGACTTTTGCAAATTCAAATGCAGCGTCTGACGGTGGAGGAAACCTCAGACAAATATAGAAATAAAAATGTCGTGAATGCTTCAAACCACCAAAACTAAATTATTTGTTGTTTTCTTGGAATGGCTGCAAAAATCCGAAAACTCTTAGTTTTCTTCTTCTTTCCTGTGGTCACCGCATTTCCTGAATATTTTCGTATTTAAAGGCAAAACTTGAAAAAATTGTCCCAACACAATTCTGACATTGTTCCTGACGTGCGGATCTTGAGTCTGAGAAATCGTAAAACAAGCAAAGAAAAAAATTCAATTCAAGATGAAATTCAACGTTAAATGTTTGGTTTTACTCGTTCTCGTCATTCTTGGTAAGAAATCGCAAATTCCAATCAAAATCGAACCTAAAAAACGTTGCATAATTTTGTAATGTACATTTATTTTAATTCTTTTCGATAGCTGTGAGTGCGATTTATGTGGAAGCTCAATGCGGAAATGGCTGTCGACGCTGTTTGAACAGTAAAAAAGGATCTGTGGGCGCATACCGAGCTCTTCTTGCCTGTGGAATTGATAAATGCAAAGGCTGCAATGGAAAATAAAATCCATCATCGATTTCCATTTTAATGGTTCTTGAGATTCTTGAGATTCTTGACGACTTCAATTTTAAACAATTTGAAATATCTTTGTTTATTTCTCACTTATTGTCATTTAAATATGAAATATGCAAACCACAAAATCAATAAAATTCATTAATGCCATTTGCTTAATTCTAATTCAGATCACTCTTGAAATCCACATTTTGACCGACACTGAAAGTAAACACGAACTAAAAAGGTTTCAGAGGTTTTAATTTTACATTCTCAAAGTTTTCCTTCACACTCAAAAAAGTTATATCTGATTCGATTTCGATTTCGATCCATCAAAAACTGCTCCATAATTTCAAAACAATTTGGTAAAAATGTTGGTTTACATTCTGAGTTTGTGTTTTGGCTTCGGAAGCTGTCAAATCCAATTAAAAACGCTCTTGAGTAACCCCGAGAAAATCGGGTTGCGAGTCCACAAACTAATCGAGGAAATTGGAGGATTCGGAACCAATCAAGATCAAAACGGTTGCTTCATCCATTTCCTGGAATGTTCTCCCATTTTTGATCATTCTGACATCAATATCCCGGCCGTCATCAATTCTCTTGAAAATGCAAACTTGACTTCCACCAGATTTGTATCGGACGTAATTCCACACGGAAAATACATCAAATGCTACGTGAACGTGTTAATTTTATCGATGATGGAGCCAATTTCCTCGCTGGGTTCTCTTTTCTCCGCATCACAAATCAAATCCTACACGAGAAAAGGCATCCGAATAGACCCGAAATTCCATTTATTCCTCGGACCCAAATCCGTCACTTTTGGCACATTGCAATTGAATCCAACAAAGTTTTTGGACAGATTGGAAGATCAGTGGTTTGAAGAGCTCCCGCCCACATTTCTCATGCTCTACACAATGGAAACGGAAATGGAATTGGAACGAGATCTTGATCATGCGCAGTTCATCGTGACGGAAGGTTGGTATTTGTGCCCGCTCTGTTTCAGTCTCAAAAGTGTGCGCATTCAATTTACTTGCCATCGTGACCAAGATCAACGGGAATTTCCTTCGATGTCGAATTCCAAGTTTTCCTGCTACCAGCAATTGCTGGAGGCCTACAACGAGTCCGTTCGAAATTCCGCGCCGTCTTTGGCCACTGAAGAGAGCTCACCATTTTCCCGTGTGGACCCTTCGAATCTCGAACCAACCGTTCGGGATTTCCTAATTAGTGCTCTCAACTCGAGTCGAATTGGCAGGGGACTGGAAATTACAGCCAGTAACTTTTTGGAGAAGAGTCAACGTCATTCACTCAGCAGACAATCTCACTGGGAGACGACTCGATCCACATCCTACCGATTCATCACGAGTGATCGCGTTCATCAGTTAAAGACGTCCTTTAAAATCTACGCTTTGCCCTTTCAGCCATTTGTCTGGCTCATCCTTTTCGGTTTCTTAACTGCCAGCACAGTCACCATAGTTTTTTTGCATAGCACTTTGGAGCTGAATGATGACAAATCTGGGAACATTTGGTGGATCGTCTCATTCTTGTCGACTTTCTGGATCTGCAAGATTTTCCTGGAGCAGACCAGAAAAATGGAGCCGATGAGGACTCGACGAAATGAAAACAATGTCCGAAGGATTTGTAGTTTTCTCTTTTGTTTCTGGGTGTTTCTCGCTCTGTTTCTCACAAATGCTTACAAAGCGATTCTCAAGTCCGATTTGGCAGTGTCTTATCCATTTCACACGGAGTGGAAAAATTCCAAGGATTTCTTGAAAACGCCGGGTCTTTCCCTGTATTTTCCCAGACTTCAATCTGACTGCCAACAGCTGACGCGACGTTATTGGCCGTGGTCTAATTTCCGCCTGTTCCATTGGACTGTGAATCAGTATTCGGTTCCTTTTGCTCCGTGGACTCCCAGCGTCACAGGAATCGCCAATAAAGCCGCTGCAGATTGCCTGGAAATCTGCCCAAACGCCAAAAACAAGTCCATAAAATTCCTGGATTCTCCGTGTCGGGATTTCAAATCGTGTAGGATTTACGCAGAGAAAGTGGAAATATTGAATCGGACGAAATTGGGCTGTCTTTCCGTGCTTCCCGGCCTCATTCAAACAAAACTCGGCGGTTCTCCCGCCATCCCCACAGTTTTAATTTTCAAAAGAGAGGATTTTGAATTCTACTGGAATTTATTTCAAACCGAAATGGCGAGGAAAGGCGGAAAGTCTCTTCAATTTTCTCACAATAATGGGAATTCAGACGATTCGTTTGCGGAAGTTCAAGGCTACGGATTTCTGTTGGGGATTGATCGCCAGAATCCCTTTGCCGTGGCCAAAAGAATGCGGAATCTGATGCAGAGCGGGATTTATCGCCTGTGGGAAAAATGGGAAGGGATTCGATTTCCCACGGAATATCCACAACTCTTGACGAGTTCAAATGAAAATGAGAAGGGCGAAAGCGAAGGAGGAAATTCAAACTCTCAAATGTCTCAAGACTCAAATTTCCATCTCATTTTCCGGGCGTTTCGATACATTCAAATTCTTTCCATTGCCGCATTTTGCCTGGAAATTGTTTTGGTGCTCATTAAGCGCTGTAGGCTGTTTCAAGCGAATTCAACGTCAAAGTTAAAATAAGAACATGCATTTTGAATCAAAATGCAAGTAAGAAACGTCTGTGGACATTTCTGAAAAATCTAATTAGTTCTACTGAAGTGCCAATTTGAAATTATTTTGTCAAGGTATGACGCCGTTTAATAAATTACATCTGGTTTTATGAACTTCATTACAACAGGTTTTGGTCCACATACTGATAATTGTGCCGTGAATTATAACATTGTTCTTTCATTTACAATCAGGAAGCCTCAAACTTCAACTTTTATTCCATATCAAGTTGTCGATACAAAAAAAAGGGGTCGACGACTACTTTCTAGATTAAAAGATATTTGAGTTTTCCTTTTGGCCGCATTGGCGCCACGGCGTTGTAATTTAAAATAAGTTTTATTCCTTTGACGTGTGCCGTGAATTTTATAACAAAAAATCTAAAATTACATCAAAATGTTTTATGTCAGTTTGAAGATTTCAATTCGTTCGTTAATTCATAGTGATTTAATCGATGGAATAAAAGTTGAAGTTTGGGGCTTCCTGTCAATGTAAATTAAAGAACCATATGAAGTTGTGAATAGAAGAACGGGTCAGATACGACTTTTCACTTTTTTGCATATAAATATTCACAAAAACATGGCCTATTTTATAGAAACAGTTAGAAGTCTGTAAAAAAATAGTAAATATTTTTAATTAATTTACAAACTTTAGTTAAATTTAAACAAAATATATGACGATTTCTTTCTTGTGATTTGTTTCTTATGATTTTTCGAATTTTAAAAAATCATCAAGAAACGCCTTGGTGCCAAAGCGGCCAAAAGGAAAACTCAAATATCTTTAAAACTAGACAGATAGTCGTATCTGACCCGTTCTTCTATTCACAACTTCATATCAAAGTCATTTGCCGTTACCGGCCCGGACATGCTGCATTTTAAATCCAACGGAAATAAGAACATGATCCATTTCGTTTTGGGATAGTTCGACGCCATTCAGACATCACAGTGGTTATTTTAGAAGGACGGATTGAAGTTCAATATCCTGTTCATGTCCGGTAAAACGTTATAAAGTCAAATGTCATAACAGTAAAATGTTATAAATCCCCATGTTATCAAGTCAAATGTTATAATGGTCAAATTTTATAAAACCAAATGTTATAAAAAAAAGGTTTATTTTATTTTGCATTTGTTTCGAACGTCGTTTTCCAAGGATATAACTCCGCCCGTATTTTATCTTGAAAATAAAAAATAAAATAAATTTCTCTGTGCCCCCGACGTAGGTGGGTTTTGGGTGAGCAACTGGGCAGGCCAGCACTAAGCAGAGATGGCAAAAAAACCCGGGTAATTTTTGGCTTTTGAACTGGGTGGGGAGCAGTAGGTATGTGAAGACATTTCATTTAAAATAAAATACAAAAATACGGTGTGGCCGAAGGCAAAAATGTAGTGTGCATATGCATAGAGGAGACGGGGGCAAGATTGAGCCACTTGCAAAATCGGGTGTGCAACGAGAGCGAAAAAAAGTACAAAGTTTTGGGTGGGGTTATTCGAAAGAGCACAAGACAGGCTTGATTCCGTATATTCAGTCCAT
>JAIUND010004118.1:0-13162 GCA_034699125.1 Gisinianus flammeolus | reverse complement strand
TTAGCACTTTGGAGAGCTCGTTGATACAAGTATTGAATTTAGTCTTATTTGTATTTATATAAACATTTCCCACAGCGAACTTAATTTTTGTTTCAATTTCAAGGAAGTTTATACACAAAATATTATCATCTACCATTATTTCTTTATCGATACTATATTTAAGTTTGTTATATAAAATACATAGTCCCCCTGAAGGTTTTCCCTTTATATATTTTACAGCCGGTCTGTGTATAACATTAAATGTTTTTGTATAATCATACAGTATCATTTTATCTTTTGCAACCCACGTTTCCTGTAGACAAACAAAATCATGTTGTAGAATTCTATTTTTTTCCTTACTATTTAAATTTAGAAAATTTGAAATACCATGAGTATTCCAGTACATAATGTTTAGCTTAATTATTTTTTTTGTTTGATTTGAGATTTTTGCGTGATGGACTTTTTCCTATTCCATTTGAGCTAAGTCTTTGACCATCACTCTTGTAGACAACTTCATTTATAATACAAGTTGAGAAAGAGAGAATCCTACATTTTACATTTTTATCCTTTCTTTTCTCTTTGATTTTGTGTATGAGATGTCTCTTAATTTTTCTCTGACTAAAATTTAGGTTCTCTGATATAGATATTGGAGTTCCCTTTAATTTTCTGCTTTGTTTTAGTACTTCGATAACTTCTTGACGATTGCTTAATTCAACTATCCATGGACCAGGTTTTTCTGTTTTAGATATTATTTTCCTAATACTCATTATATTTACACTAGTGATTTCCAGAATATCATGAATAATGTGTTCAATTTCTTCTCTTGGTGTTTTGTTCGTGGGTTTTGCTCCGAAGATAACTACAGATGATCTGTTCCCTCTAGATGTTAGATAATCCACTTGTTTCACTAGTTCTTTGATTGTTTCATCCTATTTTGATATTCTTTGTTCCAAATCGGTCACTCTGTCCATTACTTTTGACTCGAATTTCTTGAAAGTCTGATCCAACCATGATTTAAGGGCATTTTCCGCCCCCTTTGCTGAATTTGAAACTTGAATTCCCAATTTCTCGAACTCTCTTGTCATCTCCGCTTGTGTCTCCAAATCCATTCTGTTTATAATATATTTTTTGTATGTATCTTAACATATATGTTGGGTAAATTGATAAAGCCCTTCGGAATCTCATATACTAATTTAAATTATATTCTTAGCTTTTTAAATTGCTGAGTTTCCTATCCTCATCGATATGAAAGCTCCTCTTCATCCGCTCAGTCCAGGTGCCAATTCTTGTTTAGTTGATTCCACTATGAGATATTGTTGATTTTGAGAACTTCGTATCATATTCTACGCAGGAAATTTTTCTACACTTAAACAAATTGGTTTGATTTTGATTCGTATTCAAAAATGATATGATAATTATGAAAAACGAAAGAGATTAAAATTTTGATATGCCGCCCTTAAAGCCACCAGATGTCTGCCCATCAAGAGTATATGTAAATGTAAATACACACTCAAGACGCAAGACGTTGGTCTTAACCATATTTTCCATGCCTTCACTTTCTGACTTTAGTGTCAGACGACTGCCAGCCTTTAAAATGTTAACGTAAAGTTGACAGTAGACCATGTCTCGTCCGTGTATATGAGACATGGAGAAAAAGTATTATTTTTTTTTTATGGTGTAGTAATATTCTGACTTGATGTGCTCTTACATATTTTACATGTCTCAACCCGTCAACTTCAACTTTAACTTTTATACTTGTTTTTTTTTCAAATGACAAAAAAAGAAGCTAGTTTTTTTGAGGTGTATTCTTCTTCTATTTTGCATTTCCAAAATAAACGGAAAGGTAATAATAATTGTGTGTAAAACCAAAACCTTGGTTTTTTTCTAAGTTTGTCCTTTGGTGTTTTAACCTTTTTAGTTATAACTAATGCCATCAAAATGTGACAGACGCTCATACTGATATGTGAACGTACGAGAGAAAGAACATGAAATGTCCCATTACGTGAGATAAGAGATTCACATTATATCACATCGTTTATTCGGCTACCAAGTCTCAGCTCCCATCTCTCTCTCTCTCTTTAATTCCATTTCCATCTAAGGTATGAAAGAAGCCTGAAAAGTGAACAATGACAAAGGTTGCTGGACATCCTAATTGATATTTGAACTACTGACTAGTACGGACTACCTCCTATCTCCAACCCTGCTTTTTTAACTCGCTCTTAAGTCCCTTTTCTTTTTCTCTCTCTCTTGGTTTCGATCCAGCCTTCTTTCTTCTATTTCATTTGTTATCACATCACAAAACCACTACTGTGTTACTGCTCCAGCTCCTACAAAGTCCTTTCAACTCTCTCTCTCTTTCTCAAAAAAAAAAACTCGATACGTCAATGCGACTAAAGTTATATCTTTTTTTCAACTATATATTTGATTCTATTCAATTTTTGTATTCCCTGAGGATCTTAAGGATTCCATGTCTACAGTCAGAAATGTACGGCCAATTCTCTCTCAATTCTCAATTCTCCAAAACTCTATGGAAGAAGAAGAAAAAAGGAACCAGAATTATTTATGTATATATATCAGTAGCCAATAGAATGGAGTTGACATGGAGCACGGGTAGCCAGTACCACAGTAGCAATAATAATATGGCGGTGCCAAACTTTGTACATATATATATGTACCTATACAAAAACATACACACTCTTCTTCCCTTGTTCGTTTGTTGGTCCGTCAAATGGTACACTGGCCTGGATAGGATTGTGTATGTACAAGCTTTCCTTTCTCACCCGAATTCGAAGCAAATCAATAGACAAGTTGATTGTGATTGTGAATGTTCAAGCCATGTCTATGTTATGTTATGTATAGACAAGTACAAAAACCTCTGTCTCATTCTCATTCTCATCCCAATAACAAACGAGAAATACACGTAAAGAAAACAAAATCACACAGCTACTGTACTTTGAAATCTTGTAAGTACCTATTTTGTGTCTGTTGTCCAGGAGCTACTCAAGAGAATAATATGAACAAGGAAAAAAAACAGAGCTATTCAACGGTTGTGTGTACTGTGTAGCTCTTTTTACAAACTGATTGTGAGTTATGAGGGTGAAAAGTTATTTTTCAAATGAAATTAACAGTAGATGGGAAATAATCTCTGTCAATAAATTTCCATAGTTCAGGGCTCTTCTATTGTCAAAATTCATGTAGAGATTCCAGATAAACTTCTTTTAACCGAAAAACAGACAAAAATGTACAGGTAAAAATTCAAATATGTATGCACGGTATAGGTACAAAGGGACAGCATGAGCGTGTACTTGTATTTGTATGTATGAAACCTCAATACAAGTTCCTACACTGTGCTTATTGGTTCTGTAGAAATTAAGTCGGGGACGTGGAGAATAGTGGAGATGCACCATGAAAATGGCCATGACTCTGACAGCGCCCTTTCATTATCTAACCAGAAAAGAAAATACATGAAAAAGCCCTCAATTTAACTGTAAACCCTTTTTCTTTTCTCCATTTGCTTCCAATCTTCCAGACAAAGGACCAAAACAACAATCTTTTAAATTATGTAAATACTGTGTTTATCATATCGGTGGCTGAGACAAGAGCAAAAGAAAACAAAAGCTCGAGTAAATATTTTGAATAGTCAAGCGCAATAAAAACAAGTTGCATTCTACAATTCTACAGCCAAAAAGGATGATTACAGATATCTTATGTATACGGATTTGACAGAAGAAAAAAAAGAAGACGTTTTTTCTTTCAAATCCTCCATCTGTATCTGTATTGTCAAAGATTATAAGTAAGTTGCTGTGTGCGTTTATTATTATGCCAGTGGGTCTAGAAGTCAGAAGACAGTCTTCATATTCAGACTTACAGAATACAAATACAGACATTGCATGTGGCATTGCAGTAGTTTTATGTATTTTATGACATTCATTACACATTTACACACTGACTCTCGTCAAGTTCCGGTAAAAAAGTGGAATGCATAAGAATCATAATCATAACAATCAGAAGAAGAGAGCGAGCGAGGGAGAGATGGAAGAAGATGGAAACACGAAGAAAGAGCAAATTCCCGTAATTTTTACTGCACATGGCTAAGTACTTGTGACGACCTTTAATTATTTCTGCGCTTAGTAGAGGCTTACAACTTACAACTCTCGCATGTACATATATGTACGAGCAACAACTCAATATCAAAAGAATATTAAATGATATGAATGTAAATAGTATCTGTATATGTGTCTGTGTGTATTATGAGTATTATTATTATTATTATCACATCTCATTTCTCATGTAGTAATCATTTTAACATTAGGTCTTTACGTTCAACGTTCAGTTAGCCCATTTATTTATTACTCCACAGACCAAACGAATCCCTTCAACTTGAACCCTCAAAAGTTTCTATATGCTATTGCTATATTTATGAATAGTAATCGTTCCTCCATTTCCTTCCTCCATTCTCATTTCTTAGTAAAGTTTCTCACCGCTTTTTCATCATTTGAAAAATCCAGCGGAATGCATTTGAATTTCTAAATCAACTCAAATTAAGTATATCTGTACATAAAAATGCTTTATTCATTGTAAACACGCTTTTCTAGCTTTACCTACTATTTTGATATGGGATACAAACTCTCTTTTGGAGATTCGAATACAGACGAGCTCACATAAAATGTTATGCAAGATTAAACACAGCAGAAACTAAATAAGCAGTAAAATATCAAGAGTCCAGCATCTAGAGAGAGAGAGAGAGTCGTATGAATTGAGCCATAAAATTATTTACTCGGTTTTATTATATGTCTATAGTTTGAACATGACGGTAAATAGTGAATACGAGAGTGTACAATAAATAGGAAATAAAATTATATAATAATTGTTGCATGAGTAATTATTATTATTTCATTCCCCTTTACAATTTACAAGTCTCATAGAGAAGTGGAGAATATTCAATTGTATACTGTAGTGCGTATTTTATTTATACCAGTAGATGCGTATTTTATTTATACCAGTAGATGCATATTTTATACACAAGGAGCAATAATGATAAGATTAGGAAAAAAACGCATGTTTACTGTTTACGTGCGTGGACTTGTAGAATATTTTACTACTGATTACTGTTTGACTGCTGTAAACTGTAAATTCAAATGATTAGAAAAAGTCATTTTTCATATCCCCGCAGAATAAGAATAAAAATGTAAGACTCCTATAAGCTTAATTCTTCTTGTGCACACAAATGTTTTTAGTCGGGTCTCGGGATCGATTGAGCTTAAGAGTTTTTTTTATTTAAAAAAAAAGAATTTAGAGCTGGCTCATGTACAAAAATACAGATAATCTTAAATCAAAGGAAAAGCAAACCACCGTTATTTGGTTTCGGTTATAGCTTTCACATTGAATTAGTTCAAACTACTTTTCCTCTATATATGCTTATGCACTGCACTCGTGATGATGATGATGATGGTTTCATTGCTTTGACTTATAAAGGGTGAAGAGGCCAAAGTCAAAGTCAGAAAAGAAAAGCAAGTGCGTTTTTACGGAAAAGTTAACTCAAAATCTAAAAGCTCCCCCCACCTGCAACCGTTTTTCACATCATTAATATAGTAAAATGTAAAAGTCTGACATGCTCGCGTATATTACTCCAAACATCCTCTTAAATCTCTTCTAACCATCTTTATTTTCCATTTAATATAATAAATTACACATACACACAAGCACATGTGTGTGTGCGTGTTGGTTGCATATCGTATCTGTATATGTGTTTCATTTTATCTTTCTTTATCAAATAGTAAGCGAAACGGAAAGAAAACAGAAGGAAGACATATACTAAATATCCGTAATTCATGTACACAGGCTGGCACTTTGTGTGAACTTTGTTGATTTTCCTCTCATCTCATCTCAGCAGTCACTACAAAAACTACAAATACTCATCAGTTCAATGAAACTATATATAACATGTATTATTTACTCTTCATCATACAAAGAAGCTGTACATCCCCCCTCCCATTTGCTTTTCATATTCAAAATTACTTTTCTGTCAGCAAACGTTACCGAGGAACAAACAGAAAATAGCTCCTGTTGATATGATGAGGATGAGAGACAATTTTTACGGTACAAATGATATTTTTCCTTCCAAGTTTTTATTATTAGTAGTCACCTTGTTTGTGTACATTTCATGCTCGAATTATATAATGCTAACCCTTTTATCCTCACGTAGGTATCTCTGTAGAAAAAGTCAAAGGTAAACTGTGCATGTGCATTTCCCAAGTGTATATATTTCCATAAGAAATTCATTTGTCATTTGTGTAATTTGTATACACTGTCTATTGTCTATGAGTGTATAAATATATAAACGTCTTGAGAGTTTTTTTTGTCGTTGTCATTATTTTATTAGCTCCAAAAGATAGCACACGTAAAAGAAAAACTCATGATGGAGAGATAACATTAGAACAGTGTGTTTACTGTAAAAATGTAAAAATGTAAAACAAAAAAGGAAAAAAAAACAAGCAAAAGAACTAAGGTTCGTGCACGCTATACAACTCCATTTACATAAATAAGGAGGAACCCTTAAATTGTATTCCTTGTTATTGTTGGAGCTGTAATACTTGTAGGGAGTTTTATTTGTAAATTGTTAACGTCTCTCTGAGATTCACGAGAGAAGAAAAGACGAGAAAGAAAAAAAACAAGTAAAACCTTTTTTTTCTTCACCTGGTTGCATTTGAAGAAAAAGAAGAAGATGAGGCTTTGCTTCTTTTTCTCTTCCCCTGGTGATTCCCGTACATTTCATGAGGGTGCCAAACGTTAAGGAAAATCCAATGGACCAAAAATCGACTTGCATTGATGAATATCATGATGATCAGTCAAAGATAACAAAAAACGAGACAATCAATCCCCAAACTAACATACAAACACACACACTCACTCTATTTAAGTATTGGATATCTTATATCTTTAAAATCTTTAAATTTAACACTCTCCTCCTCCGTATTACAGATATACAATGGTGAACGCCCAGTAATTATTCACATGTTTTCTCCCTCATTTCTTATATTGTATTTTGTATCCCATCTTCAAAAATAAATCCAGATGATCCAAATGAGCTCAATAAATACACACAGGTGTGAACAAAAAACAATTCCGCTGTATAATAAAGTCCAATTACTTTTTTCTATTATTTTGATTGGAGAATTCGATTGACACTCAAATTATACTGAAATTACACACTTCACTTGAATTGCCACTTTTTTCCTCATAATAATAATAACAAATACACCGAAATACCGACGCACCCTGTCTTCAATTTATATTTCTATACTTCTTCATTATATTCCAACCAAAGGAAGCGTGAGAAAATAAATACCTCAAATTTGGTCTTCTGAATCAAATGTTCAAGGAGGAAACACAACAAAATGTACAGTGTGGAAAATAGAAAAGTTTCATTTTTTTTAAATAAAAACAGAAAATCGGTAATGTCATTGCTGTAAAATGAGACAAAATAAAATTGTGTAGAGCTGGCTCAAAAATGGTAAAGTCAACTGATAAAATATTATTTTTCCCACCCTCACAAGTTCGTATGAGGAAACGTTTCCGAGTGCAACCTGGCTAATCGAAACTGCTATCAAAATCAACAAGATATTTGATATAAAAAAGCTCTCAAGAGCTAAATAACACTTTTTTTTTCATACTATTGCTTCAAATGGAGTTGCTACTTTTTAAATAACAACTCTGGATATTGCCATTTTACAGCCATCTCATCATCATCATCAACGACAATAATAACAGCAGAAAGAGGAGTAGGAGTGGAAGCAGTAGGCTCAATGGACTGACAAACAGACGAATGAAATAAAAAATATATATATACTAAACACTAGTTGGTATTGGTATCTATCTTTTTAATCAGTAATCCCCTTGAACTTGAACTTTAAGCCCACAATTTACAACAAATGCCAAACAGTCGCATCATATTGAACAGACCATGTACAGCCGCCTGTCTGTACATAATGATGATTGCGAATCAACATAATTGGCCATATTGGCATTGAAGGATTTTATGCGTTTCATAAATTATCGATACACACATGTCAGCTCTTTTGCGTCTGCCATTGCATTTTGACATCTGTATTTAGGTTTTAGTGTGAGCCCCAGAGTGTTGATAGAAAAACAGTGCAAACCTTTAATGTTTTCTGTCTCTTTTGTTTTGTTCTTTTTTTTTGTGTTTACTTTACAATTTTTTCCAAAAGCTCAAGGAAAAAAAATGAAATTCCTTCAGTGGATATTGAAAAATTACGACGTCCCATTTGTGGAAAAACAAAATGAAAAACAAAAATCCGCCTACCACAACCATAATCATGAAATGAACAATAATTATTTCATATAGTAAATAGCCAAAGAATCCTCCGTATCCTTTTCTTTTGATAATTGAAAATCACGAATGCCGAATGCCGAATGCCTTAAAAGGATTAAAAACAATGAGGATGTTGAAGTCACAATCTTTTTCTTTCTACATGCCTCAACACCACATGGTTCTTTGCTATATAGCAAAAATCTGCTAATGACAAATTAGTGGAGATTTCCCCCCTTCGGCTTCATTCTACACTGAAATTCCAATGAGGACAATATTTCAAGCGGATGGTATTTAGTTGGCATCGAAATAGTAAAATGTTCGAATCGGAATTGTAGATAATCAAGGAGATATACTGCAAAATGGTCATCTTAATCAACAAGTAACACATTTCTCGCGTCACAAAAACACTATTTCCGCACTTTGGATTCTGATTCTTTGTGTGCATTCATTAACTCCTGTCACAAAATTCAAGGCTTTTTTTACAAGTTATTAGTAAACAAAATGTAAAAAAAAAAAAAAACGAAAAAGGATTGTGCTAATCGATTCATGTAAACGTCAGAAAATCCGTAGGCACATGTACCTACCGTAAATGGTAAGCTTATTATGCAATTTTGGATTCCCCATCAAACTGACTCATCGCCGCCACTCCCAATTTACATACTAATCAAAATTCTTAATCGTCAACTATTGTCCTAACTCAACCTTTCCATGTAAAATATTGCCAAAATTATAAATTTGTATGTAACAACTCTGTTTTTATTGTCAAGGTTCAAAATGTCAACTGTCTCATCTCTCATTTCAAACTAAATTAAGTTAAAATCATATACGTCTCTCACATTTTCATGAAAGAGAGATTTCATAAATACTCTAATTTATTTAACAACAGTAGAAAGGACTTGCATAGTTAAGCATCTTGCAGCTATATTACATAGGTTAGTTTTTGAAATGTTGAATTTAGTAAATTCCATTTACGTAAACAGCAAAAAAGAGTTGAAAGTTGCCTTCCCTTTATTTCATTTACCTTGAACTCTGAGCTTATCATTTCAAAACATCTCCGGAGAACTACATGCTTCCAAATTCATGAATGGTAAATTTCATTATTTATTTATATGTAAAATGACATATAATTTTGTAACTCTTTTATGTTTCCACATTCAACTACATATGTATATGGACTGCAGTTCATTGTTAATTCAGTTTAGCTTACATGTCATGGCTACACGGTCAATATCTGCCCGAGTCCATGTCGTTATCGTCAACGAAAGGTCAAAGAGCACAAAGATGATTCAACATTTGATATTGTGATATCATCAGTCATGATATTCCTTACAGAAAGAGCTTACTTTTTGTTTTATTAAAAATAAAAACCCCAATGCTTTTTATGGCCTCAGGTTGTTTTTTCTTGCATATATGACAAAACTCCAGAATTGCCAGAATCCAAATCATTATTAAAGTACTCTGAGAAACCCGAACTTTTGTGCTCTTTAAAACTATCTGCTGTACATATGTAGCAAAAATGCTTACGATTATAGAATTCTTAAAGGAAAACAACCAAACAAGTCTATGAACGTCCATGTACAATCATAATTGATGATAATTCGTATGATTATTACTGTCATGTTTATTGATATTGATATTGACGAAGGGACCGGACCAACTTTGGATATATGGCATTTTGTATATCTATTTAAGAATTACAGCTCAATTCCGATCACAACTCTGATGAATAAAGTCAAATCATGGACTATTAATTATCTGAATGGAAGTTTGAATGCTCCCATATATAGGCCGTCCATACACTTTTACGACTGTGTACAAGACAAGGAAAATGACAGAAAAATGAAACGAGATCCTGATGACGACGTTCAGGATATTAAAATATTTAAGAATACGATTAGTTGGGCGAGACAAAAGATCCCTTTGGCTATTTACGATATTACAGAATATAAACAGATGATATGTTCCTTGACTTAAAGTTTGAAGCTACACTACACAAAAACAACTGTACAATAGTAATCACGGCATTTAACGACATCCACTAATACGTCAATCACTTTGAACGTGAACCTGTACATACACAAGCCATAAATCATTTTTAATATGAAATCCACCAACTTCTATATTCTGCGTATACGAGCGATATACGAACAATCAACATATACTTGACTCACAACTAATTTCATAGATTATGTATAGGTATACATCCATCCATTATTTTAGTGTGTGACGGCGTACATACTAAAATAATATAAAATAAAATTTCTGGGTATCCCAAACTCCCTAAGAAAAATCCGTGTATAAATATCTATCACAAATAATTGATCATGACCATGTAAAAACATATTAAATTTCCACCGAAGCTCTCTTCACTAGACAAATAAATAAGATTTAAACTCCTCGTGTGTTCAGCTTTTAAAAGGAAAATCCCCAAAATTAAGCTTTCTAGGCCAGGCACAATTAAATCTATATACACACAATTGGGAAGATGTAATATTTAGTATGCCATTTACATCTTAAATTAACCATCTAGTTTTTATTAGTATACGGATTTCTATATTCCTTCCACATATTTTTTTTTTTTTTTGCTCAAACTAATAAAACTTTCAAAACGACGATAATCTGTCTCGTAAAAAAACAGAATACTGAATGCTCAAAAAAATCCTCAATCTCATTCGTCAAAGTCAAGTAAAACATCAACGCTGTTTTTATAAGCCTATACATGTACAGATGATGTGGATTTCGGTGCATATAATAAATGATAAATGTATACCCACACTTGACGTTTATCTTCCACAGGAAAATTACTTTATTGCTAGTTTTTCTTCATCACACGTGCAAGCTCAAAAATCGTATTGTCAGCCTCAACACACTATACGCCATTGTATTGGACTTGTCAAAGCCAAATAAGGTGGGAAATTATATGGATGAAAATGTGAACAACCAAACAACAATACGAGTGTCGTAAGTACGTGAATGAATGTGCGTAGTCTGACACATCTCAAAGTTCAAATTGAGGGAAACTCTTACTTTTATACATACAGAAAATCCTCATACATTTTAAAATGGCTTTTAAATTAAAATTATTCTGAATTATAAAGTTCAATCATGTCAAGAACACATTCCTGACTTGTTAGCATATAAAAAATTATGGTCTTATTTGCTTATTTGCTTCAGATTTTCCATATAATTTCCTCTTATCTCAAATTACTCAGATTAGTCTATACTTTCTGCTTTCTTCGACTAAAAAACCAATAAGGAGTATTAAGGAGTTCGCTTACGAGCCCCTGCATAAACTAAGTACTTCTAAACTGGAGAAACTTTTAAAAATATCTAAACCCTAAATGAAAGGAGTTCTGAGAGAACCAGAGTAATCAGCTGAACGTATTATACCATTTTTTTTACTTTTACGTCTGCCAGGTACAAATTGGGCTCCTTATCGTTAGCCAATACAAGTAGCGCATTAGCGAGAATCAATCAGAAAAGTCATTTGTATGCCTACAGAACTTTTGACGTCAAATCCTAGATCCTATACATGGCCCAAAAAGACTAATGACCTACAATCCATAATGCATATAACCCACAAATATTTTTAAACTTCTAATCCAGGCAACAACATGAAATATGTACAACCTTGAACAAATTACAAACAAGCTTACTAGTAAAGATGTACCCTAGGTACACATTTTGGACAACTTGAGAAAACTGTCACGGAATATAAATGTCATAAATTTCATAAATTTGAAACATTATTTCCACATAAAACTCTCTGAACTTGAAATTATTCTTGTTCTGCATTTGTCATTCAAACTCACAATTGTCAGTTGGTTCTATCTCTCAATTTCTCAATGCATGCATATGGATATGATTGCATTTTTGTCATATAATTTCCACACGTTGTTGTAAAACTATCGCTTTCAAAAAAGAGAGAGAAAAAAAAATTCAAATCTCTTTTTATCATACTTTGTGGGAACAGATAAAGAAATCTAATGACAATAGTCACAATGCAATGTAGTGAATCTTGTTCCTATTTTTTTCATTTAAATCCTCACTAACTCACTATACGACTCAGATGAATACAAGAAGATGATTGAAAACTGAGCACCACGTTGTCTTGGCTTTTTGTTCTGGTTCTCTCTTTGCACGTGTCAATATATCGTAGAGATATAGACGAGACGAGGAATAAACATCCAATGCCAATAAAAAAAGTGAAGACATTGGTGAAACCATGTACTGATGGACATAATAGTTATTATACACTCCTTTGTGATTGTGAATCAGAATGAGAGAGATGTGTCAAAAGAATATTGAAGATTCTAGATGATTGTATTACAGTGGTGAACAGCGTACACGTGTGTGTGTCTGTCTGTGTACACAAAGATTGTCCATTTTATCATTCACTATATATATGAAACTGTACAAACGGAGAACATGAAGTAGGAAAAGGGAGAAAAACCGCAAGTTGTGTATTTTGCGTATACACAGATAACCAAAGTCATGAGAAATAGAGTAGGACGTTTTATGACTATTGTCTAGCCGGAAATTCATACAACTATGAGCAATTTCACTATTTCTACAATATAATAAATACCAAAATGCACACACAGACACACAAAAACAGTGCATTTATGCAGAATTTCAAATACATGTTCGTAGTCGTATAAACAAACATGAATACTGCATAGAAAGCATGATAAAGGAAACATAATAAGAAGTAGAAGCAATTACAGTGACTCAAAAACATGATACATTTTGCATATCGTATATATATGAAGTAGTGGATGGAATAACGGGTCATAGACGTATTTTCACTTTTTTGCATATTAATATGCAGAAAGACATGGGCTATTTTAT
>JAIUND010004117.1:0-13164 GCA_034699125.1 Gisinianus flammeolus | reverse complement strand
GGGATAGACTGTGGGACAAACTCTTTCTAGAACTCTATAGCTTAGTTAGTTATTAGACTACAACTACCAAGTGTGGTGTCAATTCTAGTATAAAAAATCATCATCATACCTTGGTCGTAAAAGCGAAATAACACAGGCGGCATTGATATGGACGTTCGCCCGAATGGATTCTAAAGCAAAACATTCAAGGGTGAGAATGTGCGTCTGGGGCTTACATACTTGTATATTTGAAAATGCAACTTAATTTTGTGATTCGCCGTATTTTTTCACCTTAGGTGACGTAATAATGTAGATTTGTCTGAAGATCCATAGGCACAAACTCCACACCGAAAGGGCAGTTCATCATCTCCAGTACTATTTCCGGTGACACTCCTAAGATCAGCGCCTTCATCATTTGCACTGTCATCTTCGTCTACATATTTTCTACCCCAGCCATTCGGAGATGATGAAACCCGGAATTTTCCAGCGATTCCAGAATTGGATAAAATACTTTTGATATCCGCTAGGTCAGTCTTATCATGACTTGAACCTTGATGATGATGATGACCTTTCATACTAGAACCAGCACCATATCTTAAAGAAGGACTCACATATAAGTTTTGTCTTTTATTAACAAATTTTGCATCCTCATTTCCTGAATAATCGACCCCCTCTTCAAAATCATCATCATCTTCGTCTTCATCCTCTTCAACTTTAATACAAAGCGGAGTCTCATCTTCACTCCTGTCATCATCATCCTCTTCGTCATCATCATCTTCATCCCTCTCAAATCGTCTTGTCATTGGAGTGTCTCCTCTATGCCCACCCATCTTTGCCGTCTTCAACTCAGACAAAATATTCTTTATCATCCCATTCTTACTCAGCTCAAGACATGGCTTCTTGTACGGTGGGCTATTATTATTATTATGGACCAGATTCTTTTCTGCACCAAAATCTATTGGATGATCATTCATCAAAGGCAGCTTGTCAACAACAATCTACATGAAAGACATACAAAAGAAACCAACCAAAATAAAAACTATATGTTTATAAAAGAAATCATCTTAATGCAATATGTATGAACAACCAGAAATACTCATAGACAACTGCTTCTTTTTGTTTACTACATAACGGAACCCACAAGCTTTTCCTTTCCTTTCTGCCCTTCGTATAACAATGCATTATACTATATAGCTATTATAAATCTAGCTATCTCGCTTTCATGGATGGAGAGAATTTTCATATTTCACACGTTGTTCTAAAATCTCAAACAGGAAAGATGCGGTAGCACCATAAAAAATCTACATGATAAAATAATAATAATTATAATGATGATTGTTTAAGTAATTGTACGCAACAGACCATGATGTAGGAGTATAGTGTAGTGTATTTTGTACGTGATGCAGTGTTAAAACGTCAACTTGATCTCGCTTAAGTACGAATTGATCTCTCATGTGGAAAACCACATTGTTATGCTGATTGTATGCGTAGAATCATGAAATGGAGCGCACTCGCGCACAATCACCGACGGCCTTTCAAAAAAACCCTGCTTTTACTACATGTGTAACCACCTACAAAACATAAAATCCGCTTATAAAGTCAGTATGTATATATATACATATATATATATATGTGTGTATGTGTATGTATACTATGTACATGTACATACCACACAGATAAAAAGCCAAAACGTGCATATATGGATAAAGGTAGGAGCTTGCTCCTGCTAGCTGCTAGTGGTGATTCATGCTTAAAACACCTTGTGGAAAATTGATCATCATCATCAACATGCACTCACCACTGTCTACACTACATGTGGGGTGACTCTACATGTACGTCAGAAACATACATACTTGCCGTATGATACATATAAATACGTGCATGAAAACACCGACAGAAAATGAGATGGGGTCTCTGAGTCTCTGAATATATCTCTACTTTTATACCTCATCGTGTACATTATTATTATATACTACAATAACAATACTTGTAGTTGATTTGTTACTCTTTGTACGAACACTGACTGAATAATCTATCTGTAATAATAAGCTAACTGCCTCCCTTCCCAGTCCCATTTTGCAAAAGAGAAACATCATCTTTTTTTTCTCTTTCTCTCTCTCTGTCTCCTTCACACATACACTCCTATCCCTATCTCTCCCCTCTCATCTCATCAATGGATGATCACATTCAATTTAATAATAATACCTTGGCACCAGCTCGTAGCTCGTACGTACTTTCTAAAAACTTTTAGTCAAGCCCACCTACCTTTGAGATCTGCATTGGTTTACGTTTCCGGGCACCAACTGCCTTGCTATTATTGTTGTTACTCGTCGGCAGTTCCACGGACTGACGTTGTGGTTGTTGGGTTTGTGGCTGTTGTTGTTGCTGCTGCTGCTGCTGATTCTCTGCTACTTCCATTGTCGTCACGCTCATGTTGTCACTCGTTACGGTTGTCTCAATAGCTGTGGGTACTAACTCATCAGCAGACAAATCCGTTCTTGCTGGAGATGAAGAAGATGTGGTGGCCGCAATGGACAGTTTTTTCTTGCCCTTATTAGCCCGTCGCTTCTTTCGTTTGTACATTCAGATTATCCTTTTCTTGTAAGTTGAGATCTCTTGTCAGGCACTCAAAGGCACTCAATTCATTTACTTATTACACTAACACGTTTGTCCTCCCTTCTTCTACTCTGCTGTAAATAGAAACAAAAAAGAACAAATGAGCATAAAATATTAGTACATTCATCTAGAGATTATGTGCGTATAATAATACTAATTATAGATTTGGACGGGAAAACATCATTTCAATCATCAATTCCTACATGACTTTATACGTTATTGCAAAATTTCATTTAAACAAACAGAGATCTCGATATTTTAAACCTTGCAGTCAGTCAATTACCTTATGCACGATTTTTAACTTGACTACAGAAATTCAGGATGAGATAAATATCAAATCTTTTTTTTATTTTTAAATTTACATCAATTCTTGATTATTTTATACTTGTAGTAGTTTGGTTTTTATCGAATCATTTCAATGACAATAAAAATAAAAGGCGACAATAAGTGCGGTTGAGTGAATATAATGTTAATGTGAAAGATAAGAGATAAGCATTCTAATACCAATATCACACACCTACACACATGTACGAGTAACTTGGATTTGTGAGTGTTAATTTCATTGTAAAACCATATAAATATTTTATGATTTATGATTGCTAAAGACTGATATTTCATAAAGTAAGAATAAACAAGATGAGCATACAACTTGTATTAAAAATGATTAACAAAGAGTACTTTTTGTATCATGCCCAATTAGAAATCCCTGCTTGGATATGCTCATACAGATATATATTTACCTGTACAAATAATGATACATGAATATTCAGGATTGATGGAGAAAGGACCAACTGTTTTCCATAAGTTTTATTGCGAATACAAGGTGCAGTGGATAATAACGCTAATCAAGTCCGAATAATACATGCATAGATTCCTGCATTCATACATAATACACAGAGTGGATCTGTATCTCTGTCAAAGAAAGCAAATAAATTATTTGATTTGATCTAAAACCCTAATACAGCATTACCTATTAAATGGACATAAGTACGAGTGAATGTTGAAAAGACTAATAATCTATCTTCCTCTTCTATTCAGTTTAATAATGATGTGGAAATGGAAAAGGATAAGCAAGACAAAGTTGTTCCATATGTATACATATTTCTACACAAAAACATACGAAAAAAATTAGAGAAAGATAGAGAGATAGATAGATAGAGAGAGAGAGAGAAAGCGCTATGAAGTAAGAATTTGTTTTTGAAGCTGCTCAAGTATGCAATGTTGTGGAGTGGCTTGAAAAGAGTTTCCATGGAATCATTGACGAGGACGAATCCTACTACTTGACGAGCACACGCAAAGATGTGACTACTCGGAAAAGGAAAAAGAATCCGAGTGGATTCAGAGCGAGTGAGAGAGAGAGAGAGAGAGAGAGAGAGAGAGAGAGAGAGAGAGAGAGAGAGAGAGAGAGAGAGAAAGAGAGAGTGAGGGAGAAATTTAATACGTACATGGAGCGTCAGTGGCAATATCAAATATTAGAAGGTACATACGTACACATGCTGGATTCGTAGAAAGAAAGTATAGTAGGTGAGAGAGAGAGAGAGGAGGAGGAGGAGGATCCCGTTCTGAGGAGGAGAAGGGAATCTCTGTGGTATGTTTTGGTCCGTCGTTGCCCTTGGAGATGCCGGATTGGTAAAGAAGAGAATCGGAGACTCGGAGAGTAGGACTGAGAGTGGCAGGAGAAAAGGAGAGCGGCACGTCCCATTGCACTACCGACATCATGAATAATTTCCGCACTCTCCCGAGGACTGCTCTCTTGCCGTCAGTTCACTTAGCTCGTACATACATGCCTTCTATCCACTTTTCTCCCATCCAAAGCTTTCCAGACACACACACACGCATTAAAACTATACACGTCCATCCATCTACCTAATGGGTATACGTATACACACTGCTGTATGTATCCATCAACCCACAAACATATACATTGATACGTACTATTACATTCTTCAAGGAGTTTTAGGCATACATCACATACAGTCAGGAAGGCAGGATAGTCTGTTTGGAATTCCCGTTGCTTGGAGATAACGTGCGACAAAACCCGGAGCAGCCTTTCGCTCAAACACAAAGATCTGCTGTCTCTCTTTCTCCTTCCTTTTCTCTCTCCGTCTCTCTTTCTATCCTATTTCACTTCATGAATGAGACTGAGGAGACTATGAACCAACCGGATAACTCGGAGAAAAATCGAACTCCACCTCATAAAACTTCAAATAGACATAGCTTTACTCGTCCGACAGTCGCTTCTTCACAGAGGACTAACAGTATAGCTCTCTCGCTCGCTTTCTTTCTCTCTCTCTTTAACTCTCCCATTCTCACACACTCGCACATACACAATAAAATCCCATATGTATGAAACTCCTTGTGTACAACTATATGTACACGACTAACCTGTATTTTCCTCAATTCTCTCCCATGATATAAAATAACTATTCATTTTTTGCCATTGCAGTAGTCGTCAGATGTAGACTTGAGTCATACTTCGACTGTGTCTTCGTGAAACTTTTCCCCAGCCAACTCACTCCACTCAGCCTATCTTTTCACACATAACTAAAGCTTTTAAATGATTGATGCATAATAGCCTCTTGGTTCTTCCTCTTCCAAGCTTTTCAGTACATAAACATTCAACTCGCGTCTCCTCTGTACGTCCTCCATGCTAAAGCTATAAATTTCAATACAATACAATACAGTATGAAATATCTTAGCTCTCTTTACTCTGTACTAGTTGTTACGAGTTTTCTTATGCAATTTTCTTAATCTCTCTCCTTTATTTATATTACATGTATGTACATGTACGTGGATATGCCCATCTATTATTACCTATCGTATTTAACTTTTCTTTTGTGGCAACTGCCTGCCTATCCCCCAAATATTTTTTCTTGACAAAACTGTGAGCATCGCATCTAATAAGGCCTATCATAATAATAATAATAATTATTATTATTATCATTTCATTTTGCAACCCCACCAGGGTATAAAAAGTTATTCTATATTATATTATTCGTATATCCATCGAATGTACCAAGTTACTCAATTAAGATTCGACATGGATAGGCATTTCTCCTTTGAGAACCCACGAACTCAAATCAAATTCAAGTAAAATTTAAAGGGGTTTAACTTAAACCTCAAATCTATAATATTTGCCCCACACACAAAATTATCTTTGAAAGAACAACGTATTTACGTATTTGAATAGGACAAACAGAGTAGAGTTAAGTTAAATATACACAAACACTAAAGTGCATACTCACGATCAGCTCCAAAAGTATAAAGGTATGGAAAATGTTGTATAATAAGACAATGAAATTATATCTTCAGTTTCTTCTACGAGATCTATTTAGGAATAATAGGAATGGATAATAAATACACATCTGCTTTAAAAGAACCTTTTAAGTTTCAAGATTTGAAATGTGAGTATTCAGAATTATAACATTTAAAGTGATTTCTTCTTTGTACAAATCTATATAATATCCTCTGTACACTATTTCCCCATGAATTCGTAACATTTAGCCAAACTTCAAAGTAAACAGTTTTCTGGATGTGTACACAAAGTCGTATGCGTACAATGTAGAATGTAGACACTATACATTTAGTGGGCAATGAAAGATTGAGAAATATGATTGCTGATGAAAATGAACTGTGGAAGAAGAGAGGATAAATGAAATTGATGAATATTTTACAACTTTGCATGGGCACTATAAGCAAATAAAACCAAAGGAACCCCACTTGTATATAGCTATACCCGACCAAAACAGAAACCCATATACAGAAATACAAATATACTTATATATATGTATACATACATATTCCTACCATCCGTCCTCATCACGATAGCCTATGTTTTGAACAGATGAGAGCGAGAGCGTGGGCGGATGAACTATCAAATATTGTAACTACACACACATTGTTATATGTATTGATAATACATTTACCCACCTAATAATAAAACGAAAATGAATCAGCTCGAGCTCTTTCTCTTTCCCACCTTCTAATAATGAAAAATATAAAAATGTGGATGCATATATAGTATATATATACGTGTGTGGTGTGTGTATACATATATATATAATACATCTTTCTAGGTACACACGATGTGTGTATGTGTGTGTGCTCTCGGGTTCTCTCTCGCTTCTAACTGATGATGAAGAATCAAACATGCGAATCCACGTTTTTTACTCTTTGTATTCTCTCCTCCACTGTGGATCCCAGCTCTCCCATCTCATTTTATGTCGACACAGACAACAGCAGACGGAAAGAAGATCAATAATAATAACGGAGAGACAGACACGGGGAGGCAGGTAGATGAGAAGCAGGTGAGAGAATATAATATAAAAAACCCACATAGCCAATGTTGATTTTCCTAGTTTCAACTTTTACATAAATAGACACAATATTCTATCATCTATCAGGCTACATCTATCTATACACATTCTATTCTCATAATTTCTCCTAGAAGAAGAATAGCAGAGGCAGCAGCAGAACTTGCAGGGAAAGAGAAGAGAGAGTATTCATACACGACTCTATACTTTAAGTACACGTCGTACATGCATACATTTTTTTTCGATTGGAACTTTCCAATCGACTGACTTTGTGTCTTCTTGTCGACAAACTTTCCATCACTATACTAACACTAACAGACACAGAAGAAGAGGAAGAAGTAGCAATAACAAGTAAGTCAAATGTGCAAGGAATAAACTAAAATTTGAGAAGACGTTCTTTTAAAAAGGAAAACGACGATACGATGTTTGTCTCGTGTGTCCCTCTTTCTCTGGCATACACTCATACACGTATACAGATACACACATATACACACAGATACACATACACATAGACATCTTGAAACATGAGGCCCGACACAGAAGCTCGCACCAATATATCATACACATTTTATAGATTGTACACAGGAGCAGAGAGAAGTAAAAAGAAGACGAGAATATAATAGGACCAACGGCAAAGATATGGAAAAGGAGAGGGATTGAAACAACTTTCGGCTTGGCATTTTTACTCGGTTCCTCGTCGTTTGCTAGAGCAAAACTAGAACTCTAGAGCCAAAGAGGAGAGCAGGCAACCTGACAATCAACAGAGTAGTCAAAGTTTTACAATATATGTACTTTGGCTACTTGCTTTTGAGTTGAACTGGAAAGCACCTACATATGTATCTATGTGTTCCATTCTATTACACTTGTCTATATACACTCACATTTGCTTTACTTATTATTGTACACAGGTAGCTTCCGTATAGATTTTCCGTACTACTACTACTTCTTCTACTTCTACTACACACACACACCACGACGCCACATAAATATGTAAGTATGTACATGATAATACCTTTCATTTCACCCTGTCAAAGATAGTAAAGCCCAACTCACATTTCCCTGTACTAACCTTATCCTTATACCACACGTTATAACCAACCGTGTCAGCATACCTATATTTATTATGAGAATAGACAGACACAGAGGATATAGAGACATTGACAATATTTCCAACCAATCTTCTACTATGTACTACATTCGAATATATAGACCAAGTAAGAATAAGGATAGTGTATTTTAATCATGTGTGTACGCTATGGTTTGACCATAGCAATTTTTCCTTTGCATGTAATAATATACACTTACATCTACATCCACGTATATTTGTATGTGTACATGTCAACTTTATATAGATAGTTTTGCTGAAAACGACGGAGGCAGGTACATAAGAGGGAAAAGGACTATTCCCTGTCACAGAAAACACCACATCTCAAGTCCAAATCGATAAGATTCAAACTCAAAGAGAATGCAATGTACACAAGAGAGACGGAGCACAGCCTCACCTTCGGAAGCTCAAAGCATGAACATGTGCCCTGGCTGGCGAAGAAATAAATATATGAGAGGACTTTTATTTGCCATCCACACGGTATGTTGATAAGTACTTCTCATATTAACGATTGACGATTGAGTGAGTGAGTGAGAGAGACGCGCGGACAAGACTCAACACAAGTGTCTATTTTTTTCCAGCTCATAATAATATTATACACAGAGAGAAACATATCGTGTCTTTGTTCAAATTTTATGTCTCTCTTCTCTCTCTTCTCGCTCTTTCTTTGCATCACTGATGGCTAAGTTTTGTGTCATACTACTCCAACATAAAACACATTACCATTAAATATGCCTTGAAAGCGACATAAATATTTCAATTTCACATCATAATAATATGATCATCACAACATTACTCCCCTATTCCTTTTTACTACATACATAATATGAATCGGATGTCGGATAGTCGGATGACGTTTTAGCACTAAATAGTTAAAGACATATGAAGAATTATTTCATGATTCGATTGATATTTTCTTCATCGTAATACAATAATAATAATAATAATATGTGCTGTCTATCCCCTACTGCTGGTACTGTATATCCATAATAATATTTTATATTTTGAGTTTCTTCAATTTTCCATTGATGCAAAACTATTGTGTGAAAACTTTATGCCCATTATCACAAGTAAATGTGTATGTGTCTAAGTATCTCTCTCTCTCTCTCGCAGTGTCTGTGTATTTTATTCAAGTCAAACTTATCCTCAAATTGCTATTGTATTAGAATAATAATAATAATAATATAATGGATCGGCCAAAAACCAAAGCTGTAGCAAAGTCGGGAATCATTCATTTAAACTATCAGTAAAAATTATTATGACGTGATAACCAAAAAAAAACACAAGTACTTGATACAGTACAGTACAAAACCTTTCACTCTGTATTCTTAATATTGCATATATAGAGATACGTATTATTACGTATATATATAGGTACAACTACTACAACTAAATAAGCCCGTCCAGCGACCACAAAATAGTATTTTGGCAACAAATAACATTTTCTTTTCATTCCCTGTTGCTATTTAAAAGTCTTGACCTGACCGAACGTTCTATTGCATTTTAAACGCGCAATTAATTAAAACTATGCAAACAGTTCCTAAAAACTCCGGTACAATTTCTGAACTTAATCCCCTACAGGTCATAGATTTCCCACTGAATTGGCCTTCCCTATCGTTTCTCTCGACCCACAACGTTTTGGGTAGAGGGCTAACTCTTCTCGGCTCAATTTCCTTGAAATTGTTTTTACATGCATCCTTTTTGAATTGAATTTTTGACCTCTATTCTCCTGACCCCTCACTTTTGACCTCACCCCATGTACCCGTCACTCCACTTTGTACCCATTATTTCCTCGACAAACTTCCTTCTGCCCATCCTGAACTTCGACCATGCGTCTTTAATCAATGTGCCCGAAATCGACTCAGACTCATACAGACATATTGAAGGCTGTTAATCGGACTAAATCCCTTTACCTGTTCCTTTCTTACCCCTCACTTTTCTATATAGTCATCTTTTTGACTAAATCACAACTAAAAGCCCCGTCGATTACGCAATTGCAATTAATTCACTTATTTAATTCCAAAAATAAGTTAGTCAAAAAGTCAAATTATGTTGTCAAGTACAATTAATGAATTAAATTGACTACACAGATTGCCCTCTAAATCCGCTTCCTCACTTGTTTCTCTCGACACAGAACGCTGTAGCTAACTCTTTTTCTCGACAGCCTAACTTTTCTTTAAAGCAACTTTGCCAACATCCTGAACTTCGAATTCCTGGGCCTCTATTCCCCGTTTACTCCTCACTCGCTTTTCACGTCATCCCCTGTACCCGTCCCTCCACTTTTTACCCACCATTTCTTCAATAAACGCTTCTTAATTCTATCCAACTTGCACTTGAACCATTTGTCTTCAAGATGAATCAATGGGCCCGAAATCGACATACATTCACAATGAAAACTGTTAATCGGACTAAATCCCTTTCTCGCCGCTCGCTTTTTTGAAATCATAACTTATATATGTATAAAAGCCCCGTCGCTTTTTCAGCCTGATCACGCAATTAAAATTAATTCACTTATATATTTAATTCCAAAAATAAGTTAGTCAAAAAGTCAAATTATGTTGTCAACTTTCCAAATGAATCTATAAGAGCGCATTGATTTTCCCAAGATTTCTAGAAGAAACTTGCTAATTTGTCACATTTCCTCAGCAATAGTAAAAATATTTATTTAGACTCATTTTGACAACCAAAAAATGAAAAATAAAAAAATGTAATATGTGGGCCCTTAGAGGAACATTTTTGAAATTCTAAATAGCCTATATTGTGCTCACAATAAGTGACAAAGTAGTATTTACATGTGACATTGCCAATCCTCAAAAACCTATAGTTTTTACGCCCATTAATGCCACATAAAGAAATACAATTCTTTACTTATATTATAGAATCTTAGGTATTTATGCATATTAAAATGTAGAATATTATATATTTCATATTTACTATCTTCATATTATAAATACGATCTTCATATTATTACCTTGGCTCTAATATTTTGTTTCACTCCATCACGCACCACCATCCAATACAATATAAAATAACGGTCGGTCACCACACACACACACACGCGGATTTATGTATATTTGTTATAATTATACAAATGATGTTGTTTTTAACACTTTAGCACTTGTTGTTGTTTTTTTTTGTGTATATATATATGTGTGTATTTGTATAAGTATATTATACAGTTCGGGAATGTAACATAATAATATGAGGGAAACACTGTGTGTGGGTAAAGAAAAATATTTAGAGAGAATAATAATAATGTATATGATGTACTTATTTGATTTGCTTTTGTGTGTGTGTGAAGATGTTGGGAGAGATATAGAAAAGAGAGAGAGACGACAACACACTTACACTTAGAAGAACAAGAAGTGACTGACGAGAAACGAGAATCCTGAACCGCACCAACTCTCTCGCTGTAAAAAAATATTAGACCACGATTCTGTGTGTGTGTGTGTGTGGAGGAGGAGAGTCTGAGGAGGAGGTTGCCCCAAACCAAATCGGCAGAGGCGAATCCGAGAAGATTTCATAGATCCTCTTTGGACTCTTGTGTAAGTATGTTCACTTGATACGTATTTTTTATTTTTTTTTCATTTTTAATTCTGTACACTTCTCTTTCTCTTCTTTCTCTCTCCACTCTTTTGGGATCTATATACAATAGTAGTAATAATAATATTATGCTGATAAGGTTTGCAATTAATATTGAAAATAGTTTACTTGTATATAGGTACGTATATTATATATATATAATTATTATAATATATACATACACACTATTATATACGAGTGGCTGGGATTTGTCCAACTTTAATTAGAACTGACTAAATACTTGTCTTTTGTATATATATGTATATTATATTCTCAAAAAGGAAACTTTAATGCGAGCATGAAGAAAAATCCATTGGATTTTTAGTGAGAACAAATTAATACTTTGATTTTGATTGTATAAGTATATATAATATATATATATATATATATATATATATATGGTAACTTGAGCTAAAACTAAAGCAAGGATTCTCCATTATCCACAAAAACCGCACGTTGAGGAAAAGTAATCACAGTTGTTACCACGTTCTCATCTTTTTATCTGCATCATTTCCTCTTCAGAGCTTTAGTTGTAGGTTTTTTTTTTTTTTTTGGACTTCTTTTTTCTTTCTTTCTTTTTTTCCAACAACTATGGGGTAAAATATCTAAGATAGTATTCATGAGATGGAGAAACAGCCACATACCTAGCCAATTTTCCTCTATATTCCTAATAATTTATTTATAAACTGTCTATATACTTCATGACCAATGACGAGGATATGTGATATGATGTATATGAAAGATAGAGAGAGACAGTACGAAAGGGAGTCCAGTATAAAAGCTGTCATTCTTTCTATATGATGTGACTATTTCACTTCGACGGAGTACATATACACAAACTACACACATACATACATATGAATACAGAGAATATCTAAAGCACTCACTTCTTCAAATTTCCAACTCTCCCATCAAACCATTCATAATAGAAAATAGAACCCAAGTCTATAGTTGATACATACATACATATATAAAATTTACAATTTATTGAATGCACGCGTTTTCTCTAAGCTCTATATTATTATATATGTATCCATACACACAACAATATTTTACGTGAAGTCAACATTGATCATATTTTCTTGTATGAATAAATAATAGACATACTGAATGACATCATGCCAAAATGCCGAAGGTTCTTCTTCTTTTCTGTTGTTTCACATGGAATATAGAATATATATGTACGTTGTATGTGTATTGTATATATACTATAGAATATACATGTGTGTAGTATTCTTTTATTTTATAAACTCGTAAGTTATCTAACCCCCCTTATATATAATGGAGCTGTCTGTCTGTCTGTCTGTCTGTAACGCTATTTTAAGAGAACGGTATGAGATAGAAACATGAATCCTTTTGCATCATATAGGTCCGGGGTCAGCTACTCTAAATAGGAAATGGGGGGCCGTGGGGGCGGGGTAGGAGGGTCAGGGTGGGGTCAAATGTAAAATACATGCTCAGAAACGCGTTTCAGGCAATTTGTAACATTTTGGGCTGAAAAACACTTTTTGACCCCTCCCCACCCATATGACCCCCTAAGGACCCCTCATGGGGCAAAGTGAGACTTTG
>JAIUND010004116.1:0-13164 GCA_034699125.1 Gisinianus flammeolus | reverse complement strand
AATATTTAATTGAGAGTTATATTGGTTAAATTGTGACAATTCCCGATCGCGAAATTATGTGTGAGTTTGACGCCATTTAAAACATTTTTTCAACCAACATCGGTATGGAAAAACAGAGAGAAATTCTTTTTTAGCAAAAATTTCTCGATTGGGACCAGTGTGCTGCGCAAAATCGAAAAATGAAAGTGTCACCAAAGTGCCACAAAGAGCCAACTGGCAGCCACCAACACAAAAAAGTGGCACTTAGAGCCACTATGCGTGAAAATAGCCGTGAAACTCTTTTTGTCATGTGTCCCAGCTGGTACACGGGCTACCGTAGCTGGTACAAGGTGTGGTGTACTTGTACCAGCTATTAAACAACTTTTTACACTACAAACGAGTCTTTTTACTGGCTGGTGTTGCTGGTACTCGCTCGGACTACTTGTCACACCTGGTTCAAAGCGTGTACCAGTTGTACCAAAATGCACAAAAGGATGGCGTGTGAAATCTTAGAGTTAGCAACGAAAATACAAGTAAAACTGCCGCCCAAATAAGAATTTAGAAAGACAAGGTATCCCCCTATTGAGAAAAAGAAATTTTAAAAAGTCCAAACGGCGTCGAAATAACTCAAACTCGTCCGAGAATTCGATAATTTTCACCCAATTGGATTTAGGCGTTTTTTAAATTGCATGACAAGTCCAAATCTTATTCAAGTCCATATAAAATCTCATCTATAAAAATCATTTAATTTTAATAATAAATAATTGCCCATGAAATATTGTCAGAAACGGCCTTGAGACTGAGGACTGAGCACAATTAATTTTTTATGTGTGAGCAGTTTGAAGAGACGAGTCAAGGATTGGATTTCAAATCCGCTGTGGCAGTTAAATTTCCCAATTCAGAATATTTCCTATGCAATTTAATTAACACTTTTTTCTATCATCTTTTGAAATTTTGGATAAAATTCAATTTCCATTTCACTGAAATCGACGTCAACTATTTTTTAAGTTGTGAAAATATCTCGTGCTTTATATTTTGTATTTTCTCCATTCTGTACAAAACAAAATCCTGTTTAAAATGAGAAATGTTTGGAATCCGAAAGCTGAGAATTGGTTTGTCTGCAGAAAATGTGGACGGGCTTTTGAGGTTAGAGAAAAATTGAGAGAACATGGCCAACAAATTCATGGCAAGGCAAATCCACGTGAAATCCCTGAAACTGGAGCTGAAATTGCTGAGAATGGATTGTCAAATCGGTATTTTATAATACAACAATAAACATATAGATATGTTAAGCGTCATTTATATTGCGTGTGAGGTTTTTAAATAAAGTTTGAATGATACAAAAATAAAATCGGAACACTTGTAATTTTGATACGTAGACAAACTGTGGATTTTCAAGCTCCACCCGCTAAAAAGAAGAGTCAGAAATCAAGTCAACAATCTAATTCCTGTCTGATTTGCCACAAAATGTTTGCAACTTCAAGTAAGTCGATAATCTGCACAAGTTAAATTTCATTTACATTCTTTCTCATGTCAACTGACGTTTTGACCCATTCAATTTCAGAATCGGTCAAAGTTCATCAGATCGTTCACACTGATCTCCGTCCTTTTGCTTGTAGTTTCTGCCCGGATCGGTTCAAGTCTAAAGGCAATACAAACAGAAATACAATTAGTCTATGTCAACTATATATGAATTATTATTTGTAAGTATTCTAACCGTTGACCTTTGTACCTGACCTTTTCTTACTTCCTTGTTCTAGCCACTCGAGAAAAACATGAGATGATTCACAAAAATATTAAACCATTTGCGTGTGCTTATTGTGACAAACGCTTTCGAGAGACAGGTAAAAACTCCACTATACATTTGAGGAGACTGAGCCGAGTTAAATTCTCTTTTTGCTTCTGTTTGTATATAGGTTCGGTCAGAGTTCATGAGCGAATCCACACTGGCGAGAAGCCGTACGTTTGTCGGTTCTGCAACAAGGGATTTGCGCAAACAGGTAAACCGCTTGAAGAAGTTGACAAACAGTAATTTGCCTTCATATAAACGCAAACGCATAGGGAAAACTGTTCTCAATGCAAATATTTTAAAAGGTCACTGGAGAAATCATGAACGGATTCACACGGGTGAGAAGCCATACGTTTGTCGGTACTGCAGCAAGGGATTTGCGCAACACGGTAAACCTCTTGAAGAAGTCGACAAACAGAAATTTGCCTTCATATAGATTCTCAACGCAAACGCATAGGCAGGGAAAACTGTTTTCAATCATAATGTTTTAATATATAGATGGCTGGAGAAATCACGAACGGATTCACACGGGCGAGAAGCCATACAAATGCCGGTACTGTGCTCAGGGATTTTGCAATCAGAGTGAGTTGAAGAAACTTTACTTAATTTTTGAACTCATAAATATCTACCAACATTTATTGAATTAATTGACAAATTCGGGTTTTGATTTTGATTTTTTGATATCATTTCAATTTTGTAATAGAAAACTGCAGACGTCATGAAAAGACGGTCCATTGAGATCAAAATCTACAACATTCTTATTTTTCATAATTGAATTTAAACACATTTAAGCATTTCAAGATCTTGTACCATTTTCTAGTTGTGTATTCAAAAATAAGGAGCAGATGACAGTAAATGAATTTAATAAATACAAAAGACTATTGAATGCAAAAAGATTCTTTGTTGCAACTTAATTACCTATAGTTAATCAAAGTACATCGTTTTATTATCATACACTTGGAAACTTCCTATTTGACAGTCTGCAGAGGAAAATCGGGTGGGACGGCAGAATTCTCCAGAATTTTGTCGAAGAGAGCCAGCATTTTTAATTTGATCACGTGCAACGTGTCATTCAGTTCACGTCGTCCACCAGTTCTGTATCCGAATGACAACTCCATTTCCCGCCGCTGTCGTGCAAATGGACAGACGGAACTCCATTTCTCCTCCCATCGATCGCTTGCACAATTCAACCTGCCTAGAAAAATCCTCCTCTATTTCCATTTCCCCTTCTCCGCCAACAATTTCAGTGACATCCACGGATTTGTCGATGTCGATGGTGAATTTCCCTATACGGAGTGAAATAATCTCGCATTCGGGTTCTCAAACCATGTGGATTTTGAATCCCTCCGATTGGATGAAGATGCAGACTAGATTAATTCAAAACTGCACAAGAACTATAAATCCATGTGAGGATAATGGCAAAACAGCTCATATTTATACATAATCTTGTATCGTGGTCATGGTTTGTTTTACTCCAAAACTTTGCTAGCCATTGCAATTATCCATCAGAAATTGTCATCTCTCTTATGAAATTAAACGCTCACATTTGAAATAAAAAATCAATTATATTGTTTTGCTACTTCTTGTTTTGTTCAACTTGGATGCCACTTGATGTTTTTGCTGGTCTGATGCATATATTGAAGTGTAGTTTCTTCTACCGTCGCGTCGCATGCCGTGTGGTGTTTAACATGTTATCCATAGGCACCATTTAATGGTGCCTAGCCCCTTGAAATGGTGCCTAGCCGCCACGCATAGTGCCTCGTGTTTACTTTGCATTTTTAGCTACTTTTACATTAATGACAGTCATTTAAAAAAAACAATTCCGCTCGCTTCGCTCGCGATCTTTCCATTTGTAACTGTTAAGGCGATTGCCCTGCAAATTTTAAGATTATTTTCACCTTTGAATTGTCCATTTTTTAATCCCTATACAAATTACTAAATTCTCGGACGGACATTGTTTGGTTATCGCGTGATTTTCAAACACTTAATGTTTAAATATGTTGAAGATTCTGAAAATCTATGAAATACCCAGAAGTTGAGAAGATTGAAAGGCTTTTATGAATTACTGTGGTGCCTATGTATATAGTCCCTTCGAACGGTGTCTATATTGTTTACAATGCAATTTTGGCATCTTTGTAATACGAACTCCTTTGAGGGCAACTCGACATTCCAAAAAAATCACTGGAAAAAGTTGAAAAATTTCTAAAAGTTTAGAATTGTTCACAAACAAAATTCCGGCTGGCTGTACGCCATTCTATATTTACCTGATGCTGTCAAGTATTGGCCACGGAAATTCCAACTTTCTTTGAACATTCTTGAAAGATTCTCAGCATTAATTTCCAAATTTTTTAATGACGTTGTTTGACACTTCGAGGATTTTGGAAGACTTTGTATTTTCAATGATTGTGTCGTTTTGCAAGTATAACCAACAATTTCAATGTGTGTCAAAGACTTTCAAAGATCTCCATAGTCATCAAATCATTATCTCGTTTTGAAGATGTTTTGAATCATTCTACAAAATTTTAACGATTCTTTTCAAATATGCCATGCCGTTGCCTGTTTTCAGCCACAGAGTATAACAAGTCCTTTTCCAAAAAATCAGTGTATCAAAAATGCCCTTTATAAAAAATCAATGTATCAAAAATGCCCCTTTTTAAAAATCAGGGTATCAAAAATGCCGATTTTAATTACTGTTGATTGTGGTAGACGAAGGAAATTGCAGGATGTGCAGGCTTTCGACTTTCACAGAGTTCTCTGTTCACATGCAAATCCAGCTAAACAGTTGAACTATAACGCTAAATCCGATGGTCTCATCAATTCAAAACAGAAACTCTCAATCCAAATTCCAAATCAAAGTGAAATATTTCAACATGGGGGGAAATGAATTCACTGCTAAACGCTATATTCTATGATTTTCCTGCAAATTATTTTAATTCAAACCCAGAATCATGAAATAGAAATTGTTTATTGACTTCAGTTCGACGTCACTCGATTCTGTGTACATTGTTTTAGAACAATATATCTGCGAAGTGAATCTGGTTATTCATGGGAATCACATTCCCTTGAAATGACATGAGCGGCGTCAAACTGTCACAATAAAAACCCGAAACATTAGAGGACGCCGTTTCAAACTTTGATTCGTACTCAAATCCACAGTATCCATAAGGTACGTATAGAGGTGAGGGCAGGAAGCAATAATCTTTCGAATTCTTTTGTCATCAGAAATGGAAAAATTAACAGGGTTAATTCATGAGAATCGTCTCCATTCATCTCAGTCTGCTTGAGGTTTTTGATCTGACAATTTGTGGGATTGTCAAGGGAGTGTGCGGGCAGCTGGTAACTCCCTGAAATGTCCTCTCAAACTGGCTTACATTTTCATCACAAATTCATAGACTAATATTTATATCTGCAGAACATATTTAGCTCATTCTATTTCCAGACAATTTTCCGACCAAAAGTTCCATTCTGAAAAACGATACCCGCGTGAAAAGATATTGAACTTTTACTGCATTGGGTTTAATGCAGCAATCAGAATATCATAAATACAAATGAAATAATACTGACGAGATGAGAACTCAAATTCCAAGCTGACTGGGAATTTGTTCCATCGGTAAATTAAAGTATAGACCATTTTTGCAGTTCCAATTTTTAGTGGTCAGGACTTTTGGTTTTAGCCCTCCTGTATGTACGCAATGTATTTTAAATGAGCAAGGATTTTAACAATAATTGAAACACAAAACAAAAAGTCTACAGAATTAAAAAAATAACTCGACACTATATCCTGTATTGTAGAGGAGGTGCGGGCAAGATTGAGCAGCACCGTTTATTGGATTTATTATTAAAACAAAACGTTTTGGACGAAGTTGTTGTTATAGGCGTGTAGAGGAGGTAAAGAGGATTAGTTTAATTCCATCAAGGGACAAATTAGCTAACAGGGACCGAATTTATTCATGTCCAAAACTCGACTACCTAAAAAGGGTCGTTTGAAAAGGCAAACGCAGTTTGGAAGCCGTTTGGATAAATGATTTTCAGAGTTCCCTATCAAAATTAAGTAAACAATTCTTGTTTTTTATCAATGTATAGATTGTAATTGTTGTAAAAACTCGACATTATTTTGAAAATTCATTCGAAATTGTCCAATTAGAAGATTTTAAATCTTTGTTATTGAATTTCTTATGGTGCGGGCAAGATTGAGCACTCTGAGCGGACAAGATTGAGCAGCGTTACTCGTACGTATGAATGGTGTCTTGAGGCCGTCACTTTTTAATTATCATTATTTATTTCTTCTAGTGGTGTCTAAATATATGAAAACATTCGAGAAAATTGATTTTGATCGTCTGAATGATGTAATTCAAGCGATGGAGGACGGAAATTTGAATAAAACTAAAGCAGCAAGACATCTCAAAATTAGTCTGAATACTTTCGAAAGGTATTTTCAAAGTGTGATCTCATCAACAATTATTCCCACCTCAAGGCACATTTCCGACTGTTTATACAAGATTTGGCGGACTTTTGTCTCACTATGAGTGACAGGTTCACAGTTTTACGGTGTTTAATCTTTAATTCTCTGAGTTTTCGTTCATATTAAGTCACGATATGTTATTTTATTGAATGTTGTAAATAAATAAATTATTAGTTTGAAATTAAGTTTAGTTATTTAGCATTTGCCTCTGATTAATTGGTCATTTTGTCAAGTTGGGCATGCGATGGATAAATCCATATGTATTCCAATGCTTGCAAGGCGATGCTCAATCTTGCCCGCACCGCTACTCAATCTTGCCCGCCCTATCCTTTTGGAAGTCTTCAGAAATGGAAATTTAATTAACAGGATTAATTCATGAGAATCGTCTCCATTTATCTCAGTCGGCTTGAGGTTTTTGATCTGGCAACTTTGTGGGATTGTCAAGGGAGTGTGCGGGCAGCTGGTAACTCCCTGAAATGTCCTCTCAAACTGGCTTACATTTTCCTTACAAATTCAGACTATTTATATCTGCAGAACATGTTTAGCTCATTCTATTTCCAGACAATTTTCCGACCAAAAGTTCCATTCTGAAAAACGATACCCGCGTGAAAAGATATTGAACTTTTACTGCATTGGGTTTAATGCAGCAATCAGAATATCACAAATACAAATGAAATACCTGAATTACCCCTTTGCATTCTAATCTTTCTATTTTAAAAATAGTATTTTTACTACAACTTCGATAAACCAAGTGGTCCCTTTTTGGCACAGTCTCCCCTATATCGTTTTGCTATTTTTATTGGTCAACTGGAACGCCGTTTGATGTTTTTGCTGGTAGGAGGAGTGTCATAGGCTCTGTAGTTTCTTTATGGGTAAAGATTGGGCAGTTTTATATCAATGTTTTTATTAGTCGGCGTTCAAGCAATTCATATTTATATTCAGATCACATGTCTTGTGCAGTTATTCCTTTGTCATCTAAAAATTTATGCTGTTTGTTATTTGCTACAACGACATTTATTTTTGATAAGCTTGAACACGAATTAAGTAATTGTGGACAATTTCCTGCGTAAGAAAGGGATTTATTTCTACAGCTAAGTATTCTCGGCCTAATACATTGCACAAATGTTTGGTTTGTTACGCTTTACTGGGACGACTTGCTCAACTGAAAAGGCCATCACTTTTTCTGGGAAAATCAGGAACTCCAACTTGATTATTACACATTTGTGTTTTACTCGTGGTCATAGTTTGTTTCACTCCAAAACTTTTCTAGCCATTGCAATTATCCATCAGAAATTGGCATCTCCCTTATGAAATTAAACGCTCCTATTTGACATAAAAAATCAATTATGTATTGTTTTGCTATACTTTTTGTTTTGTTCAACTTGGACGCCACTTGATGTTTTTGCTGGTCTGATGTGTGTCCTATAACGTAGTTTTTGTCTCGTTGCTGTTGGTAAGGTCGAGTGTGTACTGTTTTGCATTAATATATTGTTTGCCTAAAAGTCGTTCAAGTATAGCTGATAAAGGTATTCAGATCACATTACTTGCAGATCTTTCTTTTTTATATAAGAATTTTGTTTGTAATTGTTACAGCTTTAAGTGTTAAATTTCCCCAAAGGAGAACAGAAATCATTTAAGAATTCGTCGCATAGCCGTTTCCTTAAATTTGTGGTAGTCTCCTGTAAACTTGCTGGATTTTAAATCATCATTTCGAGACCACAGCAAATGCGTACGTGTTGGCCAAAAAGAGATTTTGATGGTTGATGTGGGGGACTCGAATGACGGAGAACCCGCCCACAATTAATGCTCCAAACCAGGCAATTCAGCTTGAGGAGCCAGAGATTCTTCAATTGATGAGCACTGAATTGAAAAATTCCGAATGCATTTTCCGACTGCCGAAAATTCCTCAGAGACTAGAAGAGAAGCTCAAATGGCGCACCGACTTCTCTGTCTGTTATGAAAACCCAAATGAAACAGAAATTTCACATTTATATATATACAAAGTACATTTTAATTTTTGAATGGTATGAAAACCTTTTGCCACATTAAAAACGAGTGAGGGGTCAGGAAAATCTGTGTAGTCGAATTAATTCATTAATTGTACTTGAGTTTCGGAATTGCTTGCGCATTTAAAATACAATAACAAGTCGTGTTAGGTCAGGTCAAGACTTTTAAGTAGAAACAGGAGAGCAGGGAATGAAAAATAAATGGAATTCGTTGCCTGCATAGTGCATACGGAGAAAAACACTTGTTTGTGCTCGCTGGAAGCGACGGGTTTTTTTACTTGTTTGATTATATGTGACTCGAATTAATTCCATTTCAATACATTTTGTGAATGGTATCACATTGAGCTGACAGGCCGCAGAAAATTCGTTGCCGAATTTCATTTCCACTCTTACCGAGTCAGCATTTTCAAGTTTTGCCTATATACAAACTCCATTAAAAATTGAAGACACGCATACAAATTGCAAATATATGAACTCGGCTATTACTCGCAAATGCATTCTTCATTGGATTACAGCAGGAATTTCCATGTGAAAATATTTCTGATTACTGCATACCGGAAAATAAAACGAAAGGAAATGAGCTCTCCACACATTTTATTTAATTTAATTACAGAACAAAATAGGGATTGGAAATAGCATTTATCGATTTTAATTACTGTTTATTGTGGTAGACGAAGGAAATTACAGGATGTGCAGGCTTTCGACTTTCAGAGAGTTCTATATATATATTCACATCGATATTCAAATGCAAATCAAGTTAAACAGTTGAACTAACTCTTTCAATCCAAATTCCAAATCGAAGTGAAAGATTTCAACATGTGGAGAAATGAATTCACTGCTAAATGCTCCGTTTTATGATTTTCTTCACAGACACATATTCATTTCCACTGTGCAAATTAATTTAATTCAAACCCAGATTCATGAAATGGATATTACTTATTGACTTAAGTTCGACGTCACTTAATTGTGTGTATGTTGTTTTAGAACTCCAGACCAGATCAGAGATGTATCCAGACTTACAGCGGGTCTCATTCCCTTGAAATTACATGAGCGGCGTCAAACTGTCACAATAAAAACCCGAAACTATAGAACGCAATTATGCAAGTTATTTCGGAAATCGGAGCTCGTCAAATCCAGCGTTTGACAACCATTAAATCATTTGAGTTTACATTGTTAACTTTACACTGTTTAGATTGTGCCAGGAAATTAAATGCCGAATGTTTTTACATCAATGAAATCTTTGTTGAATCCGATGTTGAGTACCTACTGTGGGCAAATATATAATGAATAATTAAATTGTCACTCAATATCCGCCCTATTTCTCGTAATTATTACTTATTGCATTCAGTTCAGGGCTATTTCATGCAATACCCAGCTGTTTTCTCATCAGTCGGAGTGGGAACAAACAGAACAAGTACAATAGTACAAAAAATATAGACGATTGGGCTTTTCAACTATCATGTTTTGACTTGCGTCGAGTCCAGTATAAAGCGAACAAAAATTCTATCTGTGCCTTCATTCGAATTAACTTACAATTAGCTCGTTTTATTACGTCAAATAATATTCCAACATTCAATTCTCATTCTCTTTCAAATTCCTTTCCTTCTCTTTTGTCCAACATCAGGAAATAACATGACAAAGACGAAGTATTGGAGATCAAAAATTAGATGCAAACCCTATAAATCAATTCAAACTAATTAAACTCCCCACATTTCCAAAGAAACAAAAGGACACGCACACGTGCATTGTCAATTGCCCACAAATGCCAATTAAATATTGTTAAATATAGGTAGATCTGATTTACGTCGGGTGACGGAAATTTCCAATAATCTTTCTAGTTAGACTTTGGACGGCAGACTTCCGGTCCAACGTCCAAAAAATCCAACATCAACATCGACACGAACATGAACACTCGTCGCCGGATTAAATCATTTAAAAAATCACGATTCTGCATTTAAAATAAAAACATTTGCACACGGCAGTCCGACTCCGCTCAATTTTGTATATCTATGTTTCGTTTTGTTGCCTTAGTTAATTAATCTCGTTAGGACAGCAATGGCGTGTGGTTTCAATTCTTATTAGATTGTATGAGCGGCGTCGAACTGTTGCAATAAAAATTGGAAAATGTAACGCAACCACGAAAAAGTCTGGAGCTGCTCATGAAATCCAGCCCCTGACAAAACCCAATAAAAAATTTGGAGGAAAAGAAAGAAGACTGCAGTGTCCGGATTATCATTACAGAGTCAATTCACAACCGGAAACTGCCAGCACTTCAGAATTGTTTTCTTCCGGATGGAATTTTCACACTCCATTTGATTATGTCACTTGAGTTCGTTTTCGATACATTGGGAATGTGGAATCACATATAATATTACAGAGCTGAAAGGCTGCAGAAAACATTACCTAATTTCAATTCGTTCAAATCAGCATTTTCAAGTTTTTTCCAAACAAAACCCCTTCAAAATTTAAGACACGCATTAAAATTGCAACTATGAAACTCGGCTGTAACTTGCAAACGCAGTCTTCATTGAATTACAGAAGGAATTTCCATGTAAAAAGTATTTTTAATTACCGAAAAATAAAAGGAAATGGGCTGTCCCTTTGATTTCATTTATAATTACAAAACAAAAACGGGAATGAAAATAGAATTTATCGATTTTAATTACTGTTTATTTTGGCAGATGAGACAAATTACCAGATATGCAGGCTGTCCACTTTCATAGAGTTCCATTTACATCGACATTCGAAAAGCAAATCCTTCAGGTAGACGCCACTCAATTGTGTGTTTCGTTCTTTCGGCAGCAATGATACTGTGGCCACGGAGTAATGAAATTGAATAAAAATAAGCTATTTGTTGATCAGTTTGTGAAAATACAATAAGTGGTCAGTTAATTGTGATTTACCAATATTTCTCGTGTCTGTTATTTATTAAAAGTTTGTATTATTAGTAACGATAATTTTGTCCAGTCATTCAATTTAATAGTCAGCCATTCCGTCCAATACAGACACTCTTCAACCTGAGCTTCCGTGGAGCACAAATTCAGTTGAAAATACATGAGCGGCGTCAAACTGTTGCATTATAAATCCAAAACTTTAGAACACCACCACAATTTTTTTTGGAGCTCATTAAATCCAGCGTTTGACAGCCCAAAAGCTGTAATTTCTGTCAATCATTTGAATTTACACTGTTCAAATCAAAGTTGGTCAAAACCCGGGTTTTGTGCATAATCGGTATGGGAGAGTTTCCAATATATTTCTGTCTTGAACTGACTTGGATCGCACAGAGTATTCGGCCGCGTTTGTGATTGCCAATGAGTAATGAGCCAGTTCAATACTTTCCACAATGTTTTTCTTTCGTTTGCTATGGGAAAATCTAGATATATATAATATAATTAATTCTGCGGCTTTAACTGAATTGATTGATTCAAATCTTTGACTTCTGATTTTACCTTAGGAAAAAGGGAATTTCCTTCTTTTTTTCCTTTTAAAGCAGGCAACAGCTTCCACAGTGTATTTGTTTTCCACATGAACTCTATATTTTTATTTCCATTCAATATTAAAGTTCATTGTGGATTTAACCATCAAAAGAAATTGAAATTGAATAAGTTACGTGGAAAATCCCAGTCGTTTTTTCGGCTTCTCTGATTTATTTAACATCCTTCTTCTATTCCTCATTAACTTCTTATGTATGAAGGGCAAGTATGTTGAGCACAATCACGAATATGAGAAATCGAACTTGACAAGAATGTTAAAAAAGAAATATTGTTACTGTTTCCCGAATTTCAAGCGGATGTGGGCAATTTCGGGTAAGCTGAAGCTCAAATTGAATGGGATCGAAGTTGTCCA
The DNA here is from genome assembly GCA_034699125.1 of Gisinianus flammeolus. Taxonomy (NCBI): domain Eukaryota; kingdom Metazoa; phylum Arthropoda; class Collembola; order Symphypleona; family Katiannidae; genus Gisinianus; species Gisinianus flammeolus. The sequence continues at coordinate 1,082 of JAIUND010004116.1, read as the reverse complement.
TTGCTTTCACTCATCCAGAAAATCACATAAGTCACTTGGTGGCCACCGGTAAAGCATTTACCGTGTCAAATTTTTCAACTGTGTGGTTGTGAGTTTTCCTATATGGGATGCATTTAGACTGTCAGTGTTGAGAAACCGGATTAAACTCATTTTATTCATCCAGCCGGATAAAATGGACAAAAGGTCAACCCCATTAAAAACGTGTGTTTTACTCTATATTTTGAGAAGGCGAAGTAAATGCAATCGAGCGGTGTTGGAAAAAAGCCGATTTTCGAGGAGTCCTTTTACGAACGCTCCCTTATCCGTTTTGTCCAGATTCCTTTTGTCCGGTTTTATCCGTTTTAAACCACTGGACTAATCCACCTGTTTTATCCGGTCTCTCCACACTGGAATAAATCATCAAAGTCAAATCGTCAAATCACAAGATAAACCAAATGCGGCTGTAATAAAGCAATTCAACCTCCAACAAGACACAACTATTTCCTGTGAAGGACTTCTCTAATGTCTCCAAGTCGTGAAAACATGGAAAATGGCGTCGAACTCTTTCAACACTAATTTTCGGTCCATCTGACATTCTACAATGTCATGAATGTAAATATTTTTGCATTAAGAGTTGAGATTTGGATCAAGGACAATCTAAGTTTTTTTATGACAATGTTCGACGCAGTTTCATACTTTGATTCGTACTCAAACCCACAATCTCTGTAGGTTCATACAAGAAGCACGTGTCCCATTTCATCACAAAGTAATTTCAGCGGCCTTTAGCTCGTTTAGCAAGCAATAATCTTTCGAATTCTTTTGTCATCACAAATGGAAATTTAATTAACAGGATTAATTCATGAGAATCGTCTCCATTTATCTCAGTCGGCTTGAGGTTTTTGATCTGGCAACTTTGTGGGATTGTCAAGGGAGTGTGCGGGCAGCTGGTAACTCCCTGAAATGTCCTCTCAAACTGGCTTACATTTTCCTTACAAATTCATAGACTATTTATATCTGCAGAACATATTTAGCTCATTCTATTTCCAGACAATTTTCCGACCAAAAGTTCCATTCTGAAAAACGATACCCGCGTGAAAAGATAT
>JAIUND010004115.1:0-13165 GCA_034699125.1 Gisinianus flammeolus | reverse complement strand
AAGATCGTAGTGAACTGGTAATACATTTGGATTCAGTCGGATATCACATTCCCACTCTTCACCAGCACATCTTTAATTAGAATTAGAAGAATGTACACACACTGAACTATAAATTGATCACAATTTTTACAAATGAAAGTCTGTTAGCTCATTTCCAACTTCTTATCAGCTTTTTCCCATTTCTTAGTAGACTCTTTAGAATCCTTGATATCTTCATCAGAATCGTCCTCCAAGTCTGGCCGATGATTATGTTTTGTATTACTTTTCCCAGTCACTGTGAAAATAAGGATGGAAAGCACAAGAGCCGAAAAAGGGTGAATTGGAATGATCATTCTCTATATACACTTTTCTGTAGTACTGGCAGTTTCACCAAAAATGATGCGAAGAAAGACTGCGAAGGCGATAAATCCTAATGGGGAGACATGATGGAGTATATGAACGTGTAATAAAAAAACTTAATACTCTCGTAAGTCTCGTAGTAATTGTGAATGTAGTTTAACTTCATTTAATAGTCTTGAGCTTTACGAGTAAGTTACTAAATACTACAAGGGAAAATTCTGACACTGAGTAGTTAAACAATATGACGAGGAGTAAAGAAAATACGGCGTTTATCGATTTGATTTGAAACCTGAAAACGTCAAACTGGGAATATGCTAATAAAATGAACAAGATGAAACTTGTAACTAATTGACAATTCAAATCTCATACGAAATGCTTGCTCAGCGATCATTATTTTATGGAGAAAAGGTCAAAAATGTCAATGCAAATTTTTAATTAGTTATCTACTACATATTATACAACCATTTTTTTTACCTCGTTTGTATGAAATATAAAAAAAGTCATGAACTGACGACAATAATATTGACAAACCATTTTCTTCTCTTATAAAGTATTGTAGTTATTTTTATTTACATGAAATAATAATAAAATAAAAGTAATGAATTAACAATAATATTGACAAGCATTGTTTTTTTATTTTATAAATCATTTTCTTTTATCCGCTGAAACGAAAATAGGGTGACCCAGGTCACTCTAATCTCGTCTTTACCCTGCAAAATCCGTCAAAATTAGCATTATAATACATCGCATCACATCACTTGTCTTTTATTATACAATCATGATGTGAAAAGTGTGAAAAGGAAGGAAGTTATAATAGAAATAATCTGAATTCTTACAGAAGGGGCACCAGCCGATGTAGCACTGGCACAGATTCTCATGACTTGTTGCATTTGAAATTAATAATTTGACTTGCTCGTTCACATTATATGGATCTTCATTATTAAAATCACGTCCGGTAAGTTTCTCCTTGACCCGAGTTACTACTGCTAACGCTTTCTTATTAAGAGCTTCGGGCGGTTTAGAAGTGGTATCAGTTTCCCCTGTTTTACCAAGAATAAATATAAGTACATCAGTTTTTATTTAAAAAAATTAAAAGTAATATATATATATATATATGGTTTTTTAAAAATGAAAAACAAAAAGCGTACCTGGAGTAGGATTTGCCGCTGACACTCCGGCACCAACAGAAACAAGGTTTTCTTCCGTATCAACACTGGAACTCAAGTCAAGATTTCTTTGTTTTGAACGCTTTGCTTTTGGTGCAGCTCCAATAAGTTTCCAGTTAAGTAATGGATCGTACACAAAAGCCTCAAGGACTGCCATGAGTGAATCTTTATTATGCCTCAAGACACGAAGGACTGACTCACAGGTACATCTATATGTTCCATCAATACCAGTTATCTAAATGGACGGACAAAGAGAAAAAATTACAAATTAGCAAAATTTCTTCACACTAATTTCAAATCAAGTAAATATTTACTAATTAATAATAATTGTTCAGTTATCCACATAAATATATGAACTCACCTCCATGGCTTTTATAAGCATTCTCGTTAGACGGAAAGGAATTTTCTCCGGGAATTTCTCCCTGGTCATGGCCACTTCAAAACAGTCACCAAAATCGATATGAACTATTTTTCCCGATTGTCTGTCCAACATAAGATTACTTGGATGCCGGTCACCCAAACCAAGTACGTAACCAACCATCGACATCACAGCGAGAGAGCGAGTGTAGTTTGTTCGTCTATCGAACCAAACCTATATAGAGATGAAAGAAAATATCAAATTCACTATCACTTTCATAGTGAAAGTACATGCATTTTGAATTGGCAAATTTCTCAAGCCGCAGAATTCTTATTTACCTCACTACTTGGACTTTTGAGCCAAAGTAATCTAGCCAAATCATCCCCCTGTGTATGCTCCAATGCATGTTCAAAAACTTCAACTTTTTGCATTAAGGTCAAGTGATCATAATCAGGAGCCATCCTCAGCATTATTCTATGCTCAATGTTTAACAAAATTTTCTTTTTTTCCCGGAAGTCATGTATTAATGTATGAAGAGTGTCGCAATGAGGAACCCATCCAATCAATCCAGAATTTGGGGAGAGAGGTATAACAGCATATCGTTGAATTGTCAGATTCCGTCGGAAAGTTTCGGGGTCAGATAGAAGTAGTGTATTTACAAGTCCAAAGAGTTGCATTACTCTCTCATCCTGTCTTAAATCTTCATGTCCTTTTAGTAAGTAGACAAAGTCTTTTCCGTTGCTCCCTGAAAAGATGATATTTTTAACAAAATGTTACTCGTTACAAAACATACAAATGATTCATTTTATAGGTTTATCTGCAATTATAAATAAAATAAGTAAATAAGTAAAGTCTTACCGGTAATACACAATTTCCTTGGTCGTTGTTTACTCGTTATGACTTGAAGATAACTATGTATTTGAGCAATTTCAATCACAGCCTTTCCTGGTACATACGAGCCTGGTACAGCAAGCTCCAAATCTCGACTTTTCAAAAGTTTTGGTGACACATATTGAAGCTCTAAAAAAAATTCAAAAAAAGTATACATCATTTTGAGAGGCCCCTTTTACAAAATTTAACTTTATCGAAGCAGAGGAGGAGGAGAGTCGTCGTTTTATCTCAAATAATTCGGGATAAATTTATTATACCTAGAGAAATGAGCTGAGGCAGTTGCCTAGAAATTCTCTTGAACACATGGTAGTAGAGATCCCAAGCTTGATTAAGGTCTCTAACATTCCCAGAGACTTTGTATCTTCGGCACCAATCTAGAGCTTCATTCAAGTCTCGACCGTAAGCCTAATTATAAACAATATGCAATAAAATTACACAAAAATAATTTTTAGTACTAATTCTGCTTAAGATTTTTGAAATTACACTCACTTGATTAAAACTAGTTTCTTTTAACGTTTGGGGTCCACGCTCAAGCTTATTATGTAGAGGTTCCAAAACAGCAAACATTCCATTCACATTTCTTTCTCCAAAATACAGTCTTGAAAAATTAAAATAATAGTACACATTCAGATGGATGTTAAAAGACTAGACAAAAGGCACATTTGAGAGTTTAATATATTGTTTTGATAGGAAACATACCTGCTTGCATCTTCAAGGCCTTCGTGCCACATTTCATGCCAGAGAATGGCAACACGGATAAGTTCCTCGGAAACTAATAAAGCTTGGTGAACCAAAGTCGAAGAATGCTCACACATACATTGAAGGATTTTTCCAGCTGCAGTATGGCTCGCAGAACTTGATTTATTTGACACCCTACATAGAAAGATAAATATATCATAATGAAAAATCAATAATTTTATTTTTTATTATGGATTAAAAACTTGACGACTATACTTTTACATTAATTTTTAAGGGGGTCGTATTTTGCTTACGTTAAGGGATAAATAAGAGCTTGTGGATGATGCTTTCCAATATCAGTCAAAAGTTGATGAATCAACTTCCCCACTAAATGCCTTGGTGTGTCAATTCTTGCAATCAATTGCGGTATCACTTGGAGCCAATTGTCAACATGAATCACTCTAATTCCTTCAACAAGAGCTTCATACACTTCGTGCCATTGTCCAAAATCAAACCAGAGTGTGAGAAGCCTCAAAGTATCTGAGAACAAGACAAAAAATTAATGTCAGTCCAATGTATAACTAAGGAATGAGTTTGACATGATTGGAAAGTACTTACTTAGAAACTTGTTTTAATAAATAAACTTTTAAAATTTTTCACCTTGTAAACTTGACCTGGAAGAGAGACTTATAGACCGAACGAACGCTTGCACAGCCGGTACGGTAAATTCCATTATATACTGTGGCGTCTAGATAATATATAAACAAATTTATTTACGATTAGTATATTCAGTAGCATTTTAAACATAATTAAAGGACCGTTAAGAATATCTTAGAATAGTATTACCAATCCAATAGTTTTGTCAGAAGCAGGTACTCTGTCTTGATTATTTTTCCAGTACAACACAGCCTCAAAGTTCATATAAGCGTAAGCGTGCCATGCTTTGTACCAAGTCGAGTCAAGATTAGTTGCACATAAGTAGTATCTATAATAATTAATAATTTTAATTTTAATTAATTTTTATAAAGAAATACATGTACATGTAATTATTGTTTTAAAGTTCAATAGTATAAGCATATGACTAATATTGAAAGATCTTTTTTAAAACTCACTTTAGAACATTTTGAATCACATCGCCATTCAAACCATTAAGACTTTCTTCCCATTCTCCCAACCGAAGGTAACAACGAGCCAACAAGTTTTTCACGTCTGGATTATCAGATTCAGTCTTGACGAATTCCTGAAGGCTGGTAAATGCTTCATCACGTCGGTTCGATGACCACAAATGTTTTGCCCAAGCATAACTCACAGTTTCATCCGTCGTTGTCTCCAAAAGATTTGTCAATATTTTTTCTGACAATTTCTACAAATGTGACAAGACCAAAGAATTCATTAATAACTCTACTCAAGGTAGACTTAAAAGCACTTTCTAATAATAAATAGAAACAAGTAAGAATAAAAGGTAATGATTGTCCCCTATTGCCTACTTGCAATCAGTCATCTACACGTTGGATAAAATATATAGGTATATATAGGTATTTCCTTTTGTATATATCTTACCAGTCTTCCCGACTTGCGGCAAATGCTCGCGTACTTCAAGTAAGTTCTAATATCTTCTTGAGGGCTTAAAACGATAGATCTGACAAGAAGAATCCTTTGCCAATCCTCAACAAGACGCTGACAACCCAGTAGACGTTCCCACCACATGGCCTTGATATTTTCCCTTCTCTCGGGTATAACTTTGTACATTATTACTTCTTCAACTTCCGCAAGCATTTGAACATTCACCATGGAATTGTAAGCTCTTTGATAAGACTCGGATGACAAAGCTGTCAGTTCAGTATCGAGGATGTCTCTTGCAGAGTCGATAAGCTAAATAGTAATAAATAGTAATAAATAGTAATAAATAGTAATAAATAATAACAATTAACATTATTATTATTAACAATAATAAAGGAATAGCTGTACCAATTCTCAATGAATAAACAGTATAGTTTTGTTTCATTACCTGTTCAGCAACATTATAATCACACTTCCAAATTGCAAGGAGAGCTCTGTAAAAGCATCCATCCTGACTATCTCTAGGAATATGAGTGATATATTTTTCCATCTCGGACCATTTTCCAAGACCCCATGTGGCAGCAGCAGCAAATGTAGCTATATTTGTATCTGTTGTTTTACTCCATTGACTTCGAGCGGCTTCCTCTAAACAACTCCAATCAGCAAGTGCTTCTAAACATCTCATCTTGCCCAAAGTCAACTCCATATTTTCCGGCTCATCTGCCTCTTTGCTCTTGTACAGTTCCAGCGCCTTTTCCCAATCGTGAAGTCTTTCATACCATTGCTCTTGAACTTTCAATTCATTTGAGTAATTCGCCATGGCATATTCGAGTAATCCTGCACAATACACAGAAGAAGAAATTGCAAAAAATTAAAAAAAACTTAGTACACTTTTCCCCATCCTCCACCATATATTATATATTGATTGTTGATATTACAAGTTTAAATAAATTTAATGTATTTAAACTTGTGATATAGAAGTATAGAAGTATAGTATGCGATATAGAAGTATTCAATAAGAAGGAAAATATAAACAAACCTGCGGCGGCTTCCTTATTTTGAAGTTTATTGTTTATAGATATCAAAGTTTCAAGTACTTCGGAGGTTGGAGTTTTTGTAAACTGTTCTTCTTTATAATGTAGTGCCTTGGCATACGCACAACATTGCATGGCTCTTTCTCCTAAAAATTCCGGTTCAAATGGAAGTGGACCCTTCTCACAATGCTCCATGAATTCAGCTAGATTAAGGATGGTCTGATTTATTTCTGGAAGATCATCAACAAGCAAGGCTGCTTTCAAGGAAATGATGAGTTCATTTTGTTGCTCCTCTTGAAGTTCAGTCCAACATGACACAAAGGCGGCATTAAAAAGATCCCGAGGGAGTTGAGCGTAGGTTTGAGCTAAATTATGACAAGCACGTAAACTTGGACTTGGAGATTCTTTGAGAAAATCTATAGACAAACGACGAAGCCATTCTAACCAATCTTCTTTTGATACTCTTCTTGAAGATGCCCATGCCTTTTGTAAATTTGCCGTTGATACATGGAACTAGAAGTATTTAATACAATTCAATTTGAATAATATAGGGATTAGTAAAACTTTGTTTCACGACAATGGTTTGCTTGCAATAAAAATACAAACAAGTATATTTAATATTTAACCTTTATAATAACATAAAAAATAGTATGTAGGTATATAATTTGAATACCCTGTTAATAGATGTTGTATCGGTGGGAGTAAGGCCCATATTTCTTATAGTCTTTTTGGTTCTGCTTGCTGTGGACAGGAGTTTTGAATTCCCATCAATTTGATCTTCATCACATTTTTGCTTGTATGAAATGAGACTATCATATCGACTATGCTTAATCCCATGTTTTTTCAAAACTCTCTGGACCATTGGGATAAATACCTGGAATTTATCCCCAAATTGACTCACAAGACTTGCCAAAGTATCCAAAGTTGACTCACGTAATTCAGGGCAGTTATCTAACACTCGAATGAATGAGTGCAAAATTCTACAAAACAGCAAACAAATAAATTCCATTCGAGTTCAAATAATGAAAATAATAACAATAGGAAACGTACATGTACAACGCGCAACACAATTTTATAACATAATAATATTATGAGTACATACCTTGAAGCAAAATCGGAGAAATTTAGCGTTGACGATAACTGATCCAGGGTTTCGATAGCGATTCTTTTGACACTCGAAGGAACTTCATTCGAGTCTAAAAGTTTCACAATTGGGGGAAGAAGTAAATGAAGAAATTCATCCAAATTCGTGCCAAACTTTTGCAAGGCATTTAAAAGCTATAAAAATTGAGCAGGTATGCACATTATTAAAAATACCTAAAATTTAATTAAAGAAATATAGGTAAAAAAAACACAAGATTCTGAGGTTTTCATAATTACAATATATTTACACACTTACATTGGCAGTGACAATCCGATCTCTCGAATTATCATGGACTAGAACTTTGAGAATCAAAGGGACAATTTTTGCTAGGTACAACTTGAATTCCGAGCCTAGTGCCAATGCAACTTGCTCTACAACCAAAATTATAGTTACTTGAAGGCTAGAATTTATCATCCAAAAATCCTGTAACGAAAATGACATTGAATGATTAATAGGACATAGTCCGACATAGGTATATAAATTAAATTCTGTACCGTGGTCTGTACAGTAAAGTTAGCGTACCTTAATAAGAGCAAAAATATCGTCCAAATAATTCCGAATATGCTGTTTAACAATGGCTATAAGCATGCCCAACTGCTGGAAGAGAAAATCCTTATACTGCATCTCAGTCGTGCGGATAACTTGTATTAAACACGGTACTACACAGGGAAAAAAATTAAACGTGAATGAAAATAAATAAACTTACACATACCGTATATACTTTTACTTTAACTGTTACAGAACCGCAGCCCTTTATAGAACCGCAGCGGCTGTATTTGAGGAACGAAATACAAGCGCAGCCATTTAGCGTTTGATTTACACACGAATTACATATCCTCAAATAGAAGCGCAGCGTCTTATACAACTGCTGCGGTTCTATTTGATTTTCGCTAGAGTCCCTGCGGTTCTATAACAGTATATACGGTATGTAAGTTGTAAATATATGTATTTAATACAAATACAATAGTGTAAATTTTATGCATAAACTATCCTGAAAGTTATTATAATTTACTTACTGACTTGAGGTATGTACGTTACACAACTTATATTTAAAGATTTGAACACGAATGTTACTGCCTGTAAATACACAAGAATAAAAGTAATTTAGTATGATTTATTTCTCCATAATATAGGAATCTATAGAATGTCGTTCCACAATACATTTGTAAATTTCAAATATTATTTACTTGAACCACAGATGTATGATGTTGAGCCAAGGTATTATCTCTAATAATCCTCATAAGTGTAGCAATGGCAATGGCTGGATAAAATTCATCCAAGGTAGCATTGGACATATGGATAAGCATTTCAGAAGTTGTCATTTCTTGTACCGTTTCAATATCAGACTTTGGGTCAGTCATCGATACTAAAGCTATAGCATTTCCTTCAGCATCTATTACTCCCAAATTCATCTTGTGTTTATAAGGGTCCAGAGCTCCAAGTAAACCCAACACTCTCAAAGTCCCTCGCCTATATACGTATTCAAAACAAAATATAGGGGAGTAAATAATAAGTAAGCTCTACATCACTTTTCTTTTTTTAACAGTAATGAGTAATGTAACGAGAAAAAACAAACCTGGCAAAATTCTGTTGTTCCGTTTTAAGAAAACTTAATAGTGTATCAAGTAAAGTCGGGAACTTTTGATATGGAGTGATGACACATCCAGTATTTTCTACTAATTGACCTAAAGTCCATAAAGCATAACCCCTTTGTTGCGGTGCACCCGAGTCGTTAAGCATTTCTAACAGAATCTGAAGCAATTCCGGGACCCAAGCTGTCATTTCGGGTCCAGTGACCTGTGCCAAATCTCCAAGAGCAACGAGTATATTTATGACAACACCTGGATTCGGGTCTGGTTCTTTCAGTTTCAGAATTAGAGACTTTAAGACAGGCTCTCTGTAAGATTTGATTAATTTTGGTGATGTTGACACCAAATGACCAAGCATTCGGGCCGACTGTTCTTTATTCCTACCCAATCCAGAGTATTCTAACTCTGTTAAAATCTGTAATATTAAAGAAAGAGAGAGAGTGCATACATAAACACACGTGCATGAATGAATTTTCTTTTTATAAGTTGAGAATGTACCTATAATGGAGTAAGCTTCAAATGTCTACGTTCATACCTGAATAAGAATTTTACGCAAACCGGGAAGAACATAGGCAGGGTTGACGAGACTCAAACGTCCTAGTGTGCATACACAAATTTCTCGGATTTCAAAAACTTCATCGTGCAAACCCAGGAATAAAGCAGATAGATTTTCCGGCTGGGCCAAGTGTATATCAAATATTTCATCCAAGTTTTCGAAAACCGTGAACCTCACATGATGATCTGTGCGAGTTAAATTACAATTCAAAGGAATTATGAACTGAACTATTCTTCGTCTATCATGAATGTACTATGATACACATGTTAATTTTACCAGAATCGGTAACACCGACAACCAGGAGTTTGTTGAGTACATCAGCTACTGTCGTTGTCACAGTATGAGAATAACGACCTTCCAAACCAACTATGGCAGAACGAAGTAAAACACTACAACTTCGTACAGATTCTAGTCTAATTTCCTTACTCTCTGAAGTGAGGAAGACATCCGCACAATGCTTAACAAATTGTATCAAGCTATTTCCTATTTTTAAAATAAAAAAAATAGAAATACAAAAGTCATTATGGGGTCATTATATGTTCAAATTTTATGTTTTACTCAATATTGTAGTTATTTTCTAAATATGTTAAAGTGTTAAACTAACCATCCAGGTCAAAACGTGCTAGGGTATTGAGGGCCAAGACGATAGAACTATTATCTATGTCAGATTTTTGATGATCATTCATAAATTTGGTGATGGGAGGCATTCCCGGATGTCTCCACGGTACATTCATGAGAACACTACTGAGAATTTTCAACAGTCCATCTGAAATATCTTTCTTCATTGATGGGATTTGAGCAGTCACTTCAGTAAGACAAGATGTTAGAGCTTGACTCAAGCCCGTCTGTAAAATTGGATCAAGAAGTTCCACCATTTGTTGTTTTATTTGTGACTTTAGGGCAATTGTCAACAATGTGACACAATTTAATATAGGATCATAGCGTTGAGATTTAGTCTGGATAGCAACTTGGTGAGCCTGTCGTGATTGACTCTGTGAATGCGTAGCATCCTATTACAAATAAATATACCGATATACAATTAGTACATTTTATCACTCAAAACATGATATGATAAGAGAAATGAAATTCATATTATCAAGTACCGGAAGGCTCGTTTTAACTTGAAACATTATTTTATTCATCCAAAATCTAACTTCTGGACCAACAGCAACAGCACAAAGACCGATCGTTACAAAAGCCTCTGGCTTATAACGAATATTTTGCAAAAGGGAAGTGACTGTTGTGTCAAAATAACTCCTGTAATAAATCATCAGAAACAAAAATAACCTGTATTAATAACACATTACAACTAATCAAAATATGCTTTAATTATATGTATGGCAAATTGACATTGTCAATACATTATAAATACTTTACCCTTTTAAATAACCAGCAACAAATGCTTCTCTATTAAAAGCAGCAAGTCGTGGGAGTAGTGCAAATAAAGCTTGTTGAATATGTGGAGTCGTTTTATTATTGCTACTCCATGAGAGAGAAAATTTACAAATTTCATGGAAATGATCATTGATGATGGCTTTACAGGCCATGGACTCAGAGTAGATTTTAGGGGGTTCGTCGACATTTGATTCTGAAACGGCTGATTTAAGGTGCTTCTTTCGAGGGAAAGAATATCGTCGATGATGAGGCTCTTTTCTCTGTAACAAATTAAGTAATATCAAATTAATAAATGAACAACTCTCTTAATAAATATTGGTCTAATGAGTATGATAGATGACCAGATATATATATTATATATTATACATATATGTATGAGCTCACATTTACAGACTGCCATCCAAATTTAAGCGTTATCTCATCACTCAGTCTTTCCCAGTCTGAATTTGCACAACGAAGAAGTTCATTGAGAACGAGGAGGGATCCGTGAACTCGATCTTCTTTTGTAACTCCTTTGACATTATTGGTGTCAGTGAAGCCAAGTCTAGCTTCTTCATAACATTGTTTGTAGTATTGAGTTTGGGTTTGAGTTTTTTCTCGTTGAGCCGTCACAATAAGTGCATATCTTAGAGCCTTTACAGCCCCTTCACGAATATTTGCTTTGGGATCTCGGACGGCATTAAAGATCACTTCAAAAAATTGATTTACTTGTTGAAAGAAAAATGTAGGAGTTGATACAGCTAATTCACGAAGAACAAGAACCTATAAAAAAAATTTACATACCATTTTACTTATAAATAATATTACTTATTACAATGTGTAGTATACATATGTGCATACTTAAACATTACTACATACAATAAATCTTATTATTCACCGCACAATGTAATAAGAGATACACACGTCTTACCCATTATATCTAACAAAGTCAATTATTATAGATATCTTATACATACAAAGTTCTCTATATGCAAAAGAGACATACCTAAATTTAACAAATATTACTCTACGCAATAACTACGCATCTACGACTGAAATTTTGTCCTATTAAGAATAAGATTATATTATTATTTGAGTTTAAACATGTGGTACATACAGCAGCAAGACGTTTTCCTTCATGTCTTTCTCGATCACTAAGCCATTCAAAAGCCCTTTTAACTTCCACATCAATGTACTCGGTAGAATAGGTGCCGGATACTAGAGCCAATTTCCCTACTGCCTTAGCTGCCAGCTCCATAACTTCAATGTCTGTTGAGGGAAATGTATTACGGAGATAATTTGCGAATCTAGAGATTCTAGTAGACGTATTCCCAACGTCAACTCCAATTAACGATTCTGAAATTCAAATCAATTCATATCATAATTAAATATCCATCTGTCAATGCAGATAAGCAGGATGAAAAGGGCTACGATTAAATACAGAGTATACAATATACCTATAGCTAAAATAGCTCCCTTCTTTTCGGATACATCCGGGCTTGATACCATATCAAAAATGTGATGGTTAAAGTCATCCATGAAGGCTGTCAACTCCTCCACTGGAACTTCCCTCAACTCAGTGGTCACCTATATGTACATTAAAAATCAACAAATCATTCAATACCCCTTTAAATGCATATTACCTTTAAAAAACAAACAAAAAAACATAAGATGGAAATATGTAATACGCAGTAGTATAATTTACTACTGCGTAAATAAACATACATACATGTAAACAATATACATATATAACTCACATAATGATAAAGGTCTTTGGAGGCTTTCAGTCGGGTATCTTCATTTTTAGATTTGAGTCCCTGAAAAGTGGAAGTCATTCCATGTACATAAGTAAGTAGGTAAATAAGTGCATCGGATACAGACATTACAGAAGAATTTGTATATAGTACTGCTTCAAAAAAAAATACCCTCGCATATATCAAAATATTCCTTTTAACATAATAATACATAATATTGTATACCTGGACAAACTGTGTCATCACAGGCGCGGAGCTGCTCCCCAATGACCGAAATAGGGATGACTTTTGACCTCGTGATGCCATGTTCTACGAGTTTAAGGGCTTTAACAAGCCCACACTATTTTTTAAATCCTATATACGTAATCAATATTCTTGTGGATTTCAAATATTTCAATGTTGAACACCGTAAGATAATGCTATTCACATTTTTCCTCTGTACTCACTAGTTTAATAACTGTAGAGTATGGATAATTGTATTTAGGAATTAAACGATTAAAGGTAAATAACTATTATGTATTATTATTACCCAAACAGAATTATTGAACATTTGAGATTTGAGAATTCGTGTTTCGTCTTTCGAGAAAAATTTGTTGAATAGTTGCGCGGCGCAAATAAACGGAATAGAAATTTTCATCTATGGACCTATGTTGTATAATTCTGACTTTTGGTAGTGGTAATTGTTGGTAGTGAATCACTACCAGATTTTTGCTAGTGGTAAT
>JAIUND010004114.1:0-13168 GCA_034699125.1 Gisinianus flammeolus | reverse complement strand
GCCTGACCCCACTCCCCCAACGTCAGCTTCTGTCAGATTTTCGCTGACCCCCTCCCCCCTCTTGCCTGAGTCAGTTTGTGGACAGCCCTTTAGTGGAATGTATGAATTGTTGAATGTGGAGTAGTCGCTACTTGTTTGTGTTTGCGTACGCAGTTAATATTCGCGCGGCCTCAATGTTTATCACTAATTTCAAATCATTTTTATTTTCGTTTTCATTTCATTCTCATCCTCATCAATTTTAATCTCAAGAAAAACAACTTTAACTTATTAATTTTTTTTTAATGCTCCTGCATACTCGACATATGAACATGTCTTTCATTTTTATTAGGATTTGCGGACTTGAAATTAATTATATGACCTGTAAATTAGAAAAGTCAATAAAATCAACCCAATGGAATCTCATCTTTATACATTAGATTACATTACATCTTTATACATTTATACATTATCTATATTGCTATGCTGTCTACAGCTATTTTGCATTAATTTTTACTTAAAATCTCCACGTTTGGAGTTAATCAGTTATGCTTATTGCTTATGCACAATACGGAAATGATAAGATAAGATGTTTCCAATGAAATCAATCTGTGGAAAAAATGAATAGGAATAAATGCGAATCAATTGGTCAACTCTTCGTAAGTACCTAAGTACCTTTCTGTAGTTTGGAGTTAAAATTATCCATTAGCATTTTTTTGAAAGTTTATCAATGTCCTCACCGTAACAAGTGGGAAAGCCTTCAAACTGCATCTAATTTAAACTATATGTTGGTCATTAGTTGTTGTTTTACAACAATCACAAATATTTCTACCATATAAGGCATCGAAAAAATTAGCCGCATTTTACGCGTCCTAATTAAAAGAATCAAAACAATACGTATAGTTGTTTCAATTCGTCTGAGAATGCTTCTGAGCATCTGTAGAATATCGATTTCCAAACAAATATTTTGCTTCATGTCATCAAATAAACATTCTTTAGCTAATGAATCTGACTAAAATTGTCAAAGGTTTGTGAAAAAAATGGATGAATTCAAAGAATCTCATCAGTGATGATTGTGAGAAGGATGCAACTAGTCACCGCGTTCCGAAGAGCTCGACAAAATCCCTGTAATGTTGTGATTGGAAATGTTTGATTTCTGATACTTACTACACTGCACGAAGAATAAAAAACGGTAAATAGGTTTACAAATTAAATCGTAAAAATACCCTGATATAACGCCGAGTTGAAAGTTGCTTGAGATCGGTTATAGTTAAATGTTGTATACGAGATGTTTTAAGCACTTAAGATACACGAGGACGCTCTACCAGAATTTCCTTGAACGTGCAGCAGCCAAAGTACCTCAAGCTTTCCCTGCCAGATGTCTGTAGAAGTGGGCAAAGATTGGTTCAAATTCCTCCAGCGCCCCAAAGCAAGATCTATCCAACGTTACTTCAAAATCATAAAGCTCACAGACTCACAGCATTAAGTCAACAAAGACGTGCGAACACCGTTTACATAGTGTACTTACAAATCTGTACAATTCTGTACCCCACAAAATCAATGCCTTCAATCTTATTTGTATCCAGTGTAATTCCCAAGAATCGTAACTTTGTTTCAATTTTCAGTAGGTACTTTTTGTCGGCAAAAAATGTCATCAATGAAAGAATAGCCAAGAGTCAGCTAGAAATGAGTATGAAAAAAGTTTGCTTGTCATTTTACAGGCTTAAATTTCCCGTAATTTTTCCGTCTACTGGGAATCCTGCACATCCAACATTTAATTTGTCTGTTCGTCACAGTGAAGACAAAAGTAATTGTCAGACTCGACTCTATGGATTCCCCTTCTTATTGTTGTTCTTATCTATTATTCTCCGTCTTCATCTCATCCCCACTCTGAAATTAATTAGAGGAAAAAATGTAAGGTTGTGGGTGAAAAGTTCAAGGGAATTAAAATGTTAGACATGGGTTGGAATTTGCTCCTGCTGCCGGTTGCCATACCTACAAATAACAACAATCCAAATACAAACTGACACACACACACACACACACACACATTCATCGTCATTACAGGGGTCAATGTGTTTTTTTGTTGAGTTTTTTGAGGACAAACGTATTTGTCTTATGAATTTACTTCAATTTATTAGGTGGTATCTCCGACGGACTCACTGACAACCGTAATGTATTACAGTCTTTTCATACTAAGTATACACTTCTTTAATTCATGTAAGAGAGAGCGACATGAGAAAGATGAAGTAGTATAAGAAAATTCTTTTCTTCATCACCACACAGGATATAGAAACAGTCAGAGAATCAAATGAGGTATACAGATCTACTGTCTGAGTGTAATACGGATAGGTACATACAAAATCACACATCCAAACTAATTCAATAACAGCAGTAGCCGTGTATACTTTATGAAAAAACATATGTTTTCCTTTCTCCTCATCTGATTCAAACGTCGACATCCGAACTTTTGCTCTTGCTCTCTTATGGACTCTCTGTGATTTATTGCTTGGAGGAAAAGACAGACTCTCTCTCTCTCTCTCAGTCTATAGAGTCTCGTGAGTCTCCGCTATATCAAAATGAATGATGAAGATTTTTATGAAGCTCATCAAGTTTCCGATTCTGATTCATCTAAAGAGTCAAAGGTACAGCACAGACATCCCTCAGTCTCTCCGTTCTTAGTAAACTCTGTGTACCTAAATAGTATATGTATCTATATACTTGACACACATATCCAACATTATATTTCCCCATTGACTCCCTCATCGCCGTACCAACTTCTTTATAACGAGTATATTAGATTTTCTATATACCACTACACCACAAGTTTTCCGGTCATGATGGCTCGCTGGCAAACCGACGAAAAATTACCACAAGACCAAGTTGTACATTAATTTACTTTGTATGTAATCACTCAAATTCTAATAATAATACCAATAGCCTCCAGTCCTACAGATGGACGATGGACGATTCCAACATCAAACATCAACTATCGACGATTCAACATCATCATCTTTGTGCCACAGTCCACCTTTCCCGTTTGACCTCTCTCCGCCTGGCTGGCTGGATAGATGGATGGATGGATGCATTGTAAAATCTGTAGAAATTCAAACTTCTAACTCTGTTTGTACCTACATATGGATTCAATTTAAATGCATGCAAACTCAGAATGAAACGGAGAAATGTTTGAAAACAAAATGCCATGGCTTGAAATTTTTTCCCTCGTGCGTGGCGTTGTTATTATATATGCAACGAGCTATTGATTATCAAGAATCAAAAGTGAACGAGTCAGTTGAGGATATATTCTTTTTTTTTTGTTGTTGTTATTCCTCGTCGAGTCGGTCATAATATTTTTTCTTTATAATGGTACCAAGAACCCCGCAATCGTGCTTCACGTGTAATTTCATTTGTTTCTTATACATGTATCTTAGTTGTGTCTAGTTGTGATATGTTTCGCAATTGCACCACAACTCCTCTGCTCCCTCATGATTTCACGAAAGAAAAGAGATGCATCAAAAAAAAGTCTAGAGTTCTTTTCCGTGGAGTAAAATGTATAAAAGCTCATGGAGCATGGATTTAATGCCAAAATAAATCTCTAGTCTAATCTCTACCTTGTGCATACATACAAACATACAAACACACACACACAAAACACAAACACATGTAAGTACTTGAATACAAACTTACAGATATGTTTTACTCTGATTATTATAAACTCGTAAACTTTCGCTTTCGATTATGGAGATCTCATACATTCATATCTATGACTAATATTTTATTGTTTGGAGGATGAGTTTTTACTTCTTCGTCTTCTTCCTTCTTCCTTCTTTCGCTCAGAGATTTCTCAAAGTCTACTCAAGTGGAATAATACAATTATGTAACGATATTAACGTTGGATTTGAAGCATATTACAGTCATGAGTTCGACTTGCTCTGGTCGTCTTCGTCTTCGTCTCCTTCGTCTTGTTGTTGTTGTTACGAACGTGAACGTGCTGCCGTGTTTGTTATGTCTAGCGAGAGTTTTGATAGTGAAAACCGGTTGCGGAGGAATTCGGTCAATTTCAAATTGGAAAATAAGCTCTCTCTCTCTCTCTCTTTCTGTCTGTCTGTTGCACTCCGAGTATCTGTACAGCTACATATATAGATAGTCATTTTGTTGTATGTAGTTGTATGTACCTACCTACATGGTCTAGCGTCTAGAGATATACATTAAAAACTGTTCTTTAAATCCATGCTATTGTAAGTTCCAAGTTGTGAAGCCCATCCTTTCCTTAGGACGTGAGTCTGGATTCTGGAACTCTGCTCGCTATTAGAGTAAGCCTTAGACATATAGATCAGGCGGTCATTTCCTCGGTGTACCTGTAGTCTCTGTAGATATTTAATTCCTCCACTTCCATCTCTATCTCACTATCTGTATCTGTATGCATACGATATATGGACATAATGTAGCAAAAAAAAATACAGTACAGTGTAACCATATGTAGGTTATAATTTTGTTTGGCAGCTTGGAGAAAATGTAAATTCATTTAATTACCACTCATACAGTCGAGCTTAGGCATAAACGAATGGAGTATAAAAATTTTTTTATGCATTTTCTTACCTCTATTCTGCATAGACAGACAGAGAGAGAGAGAGAGAGAGAGAGAGACCAAGTCAGACCTGGATGTTTTAAGTTGAGTGCAATTTCATGCAACTGAATATATTGGCTCATTTAAATAGTAAGAGATGAAGAAAAATGGAGACGACGTGGATACTCAACTACCATTAACTATTAACTATGTTTCATTATACATTAGTAATGTAACATTACACATGTAAGACTTTGAATTCTTATTCTCTTTCACTGTCCAGTTTCTCTCTGCCCAGTAGAGGAGGATACGTTTGGAACTCAAATGTAAAGAGGAAAGTGTAAAGTGTAAACGTTGAACGCTAAAAACTGAGTCTTTGCAGACATACAGACGTGTGTAGGACAGATCTGAAACATTCTTGTTGTCTTTTATATATATATATATATTGAAATCATAGAAGTAATCGTCCTCATCTGTTTGTTCGTAGTTTCGTAGAGACGGGAGAGTCTACATCTACAGTGTAGGTAGCTGTAGCATGTTCCTTGTTACAGTAACGATAATACGATAATACTTCAAGTCTAATCGTTTCTTATTTCAATATCCTCATCTCTCTCTTTCTTTCTCTTTCTCTTTCTATTTCTCTAGCTTTTTCTCCGTCATTGATAAATTTTTTTTGTGCTCCCGTCAGAATGTCAAAATCTCTTGTGTACACACATTGTTGTTGGTTGGAGTTGGAGGGAATATATATATATATATATATATATAATTTTTTCACATGACTCAAGACTCAACAACAGTCAACATTATCATGACTCCAAGACGGAGATGTGCTCGTCTAAGGAAATAATCGTTACTTTTTAATTTCAACCCGTTTTACTGCATTTCAAAGTCAAGTCGTCCACATATACACATACATAGAGAGATGAAACTCTTTTTTGTGGTGTAACAATAAAAAAACTGATTACACGCACTTAGATATATATTTTCTCCTTTTTCTTATTCTTTACTTTTTCTTTTTCTTTTTCCCTCCATGCTCCATACCTTTTCAATATCAATAGGAAACTTGATAAGCGATTACGGTCACTATTGTGATTTGTATGGAATTACGATTACCCAAACACACAATGTAAAATATCCAGGGAAAAACATTTCATATTGTCTGATTTTGACTTTTCATTTCGTGTAACAATTTCGTCCAGCACATATCGTATCTGTACTCTGTACATGCCATAAGCCATAAGACAACATGAACATGAACCAAGAACCAGCGACTTCACCTTTGAGTTTTACCTAGTTTTTTCATAAATGCGTCTAACAAGCCTTGTCACTTGGAATTAGTAGAAAATATTACATATGCTCCAAACAATGTTTCTTCACATCTCTCTCTCATGAGATGAGTCAAAGGTCGAAGGTCCAGGAGGTTCTTTTCCTGACAAATTTTTATTCCACAACTGAATCCAGTTTTTCCCCCTATATAAAATGGCAATGCCTCAAATCAAGATCACGTCTTCATATTTCACACAATTCCATATTCCATACTTATACGTACACATGAAAAATAATAACTTTATTATATTATGTAACTTCATCCAGACTCCTCCAGAGGAATTGAATTTAGTGTGAGAAATTCATGTAGAAAGTTTGATTCCGAACAAAGTCTGACAATTTGACGGATTTGAATGAGTTTTTGCGATGTATTTTATTGTCAATGACAGATCCGCAGTGTTTAATCCACAGTGAGTACAGATATTTGATGAGAAAAAAAGTGAAAGATCCCACACAATTTTGTATTCTCCAACAAAATGAAAAAAAGGTAATTTGTACAAATGATTATGAAACACACTGCGGAGAAAGTCTGAATCTGAGACTGGAATTGAAACAGATTTTACATCAAACTACTTGAAACTTGAATGTATGCTTCATTGCTCGTTTTCATTTACATTTTTGAATGTTTCCTATACACATGTGTGTGCCTTCTCAAGTCATCACTTGCACTGTCTCTCTCCTTCCCCACAAAAAATAAATAAATTTATACATATAGACAAACAGAACATGTTCAATTCCTTCTTGAGTCTTCAATTTCAACTTTTTTTCTCCTACTTGTTCCTCCAAAAGTACTGACGAAACCATGCAGTTAATAAAAAAAGCTACCTTGTTTGTATTAATGGAGAGATTCTGCGTATACTTTTATTTATCGCATCGCATATGTGTGTAGATAGATGTGCTGAATATCTTATATGTGGAGAGCTTGTTTGTCTTCACTCAACCAGTATTTTCTTCTGTCCTTTAATCGTGGATGCATAGCTTTTAACTATCATCTCTCCGCATCTCTGTATATACCATTTACCATTTTACTTTTGCTCAAACTCAAACTGTACGAGAATTCAAGCTTGAATATTTGTCAAAGGTATATATTCATGTTTGTCTTTCTCTTGTGCGTCTTCAGATTCTCATTTTCCTTTTTTTTCCCCTTTCTCAGCCTCTCATACGTGCATGTGCATAGATGAGGTTCCTCACTGATATTTTTTAATGAATTTGTCCCATTAGCTTGTAAAATTATATACGTTCAACTGAACTCCACTTGCATATTGATGTGTATGTTGTTGGTGTGAGTACGTTTTTGTGTATTCCTCATGCAATGTGAAGATTTGGGAAGAATTTACAAGTACGTACATCAAGTTGTGCATAAAAGTATTCTGGCATTTTTTTTATTATTAAAACACCTATACACAAAGTGACTGTATACAGAGAGAGAGAGAGAGAGAGATGAGAGATGAAAATGAAATGACGTGTAAATGTGGTGCATGATGATGACAGTGGAGATTAGTGTTGTGGGTATATGGTTTTAAATGTCGTTGTGGCCGTTTTGAGACAAAGCAAATTATTTGTGACATGATTGCAGTGACGCCTCAATAACCAAAATCGTGTCCGACGACAGACATTGCTTTTGTTATAGACGGAGTGATATGAGATGAAGACAGAGACTTGGAGTCATGTATGAATTAAGTTTAAAAAACCATATCTCTCTCTGTCTCTCTCTCATTCTCATTCTCGCATAATGTATGTAATGTCATATATAAACAATCATTTTCTATGTGTAAAGTACAAAGCACAGAGAGATGCAGCATCCGAGAGAATGTGAACAATTTAATAAAAAATGTACACTTTAATTGTTCTGCCTTGTATAAGTAGGTATATGCATAAAAATATAGGATTCTCATTCTAATGACATTATTGTTATGTCTTTAGTCATGCCGCCTGATTCTATTGTGAAAGCTCTATTTTCTCCTCTGCTAATTGTCATCAAAAGCATTCAACACAAGTAATACATGGGCACATTTTGTTACGCTTATTCATTTATTTGTTCGCTTCATATGGGCTCACAATAAGTTTTGACCAATATAAACCTCAGTGTATACATTAAAATACATACTCATTACTTTATCTATTTTTGATATCAGACATTCTACAATCTACAGATATTTACATACATACAATATGAATTTCCGCTCTAATCTGTTATGGCTCAGGGGTTATGAGCTCAAAATTTCATGGAATCATTTAAGTGCCCCCCACATGTTTACTTTTAAACTTTTAATCGATATTTTATTTAGACTAAATCCTTCGGCTGTTGTTATATTACCACAATATGTCTGCATATATACAAAATACCACGTAAACTTGTTGCCCGTAAATACTGATCGGTTTTGAAAAATAATAGGATTACGATACAGAGCTTCAGAGCTATAAAACGCTATAAAATACCATATTTTATAGCAGCTTGTAAATTCAAAACGTTTTTGCTTATAGACATCCTCACTTTGACTCGTAATTTTTTCTCGGGAAAACACGTGCTCGCTACGTCTGGACCTGAATTCATTATGAAAAGCCAATTCACACGTCACACACACACACACACACGGTCGTTCGGCCGTTGTTTGTGTGTAAACTGGATTACTGATATTGACTCTTGAGCATACTTCAAAACTCTTCACTTTAACTCTCTGTGTGTGTTTGTTTGTGCATTTAATCCGTACTTGTCAGCCAATTAAATTGAGCATAAAAGCTAATCAGATAAGCCGCATGTATACACAACAACCAACAAGAGAATCTCATGCTCAGTCTCTTCACATACACAAACATACTAGTAGGTACACACAGTACACACAATCCCCATACATGGTCGTTTACAGTTTACAGGTTTCCATTACAACTTGTCAACTATCAACTATCCCCCGCTCCATATTGCTATGCTGAGTGTAGATTTGAGAGAGAGAGAGAGAGAACCCCAATACTCGCCCGTGAGGATTTCAGATGAAAATCCTCGTGATTTGGATTGTGCGTCTGTTTCTGTGTATAAGGTATATGATTTTTTGGTTGATCTGAAGATTTTTAGGATGTGGTGGATCTTTGAGATTGATTTAAAAAATTCCACGAGGAAGAAGGAAGATTGATGTCTCTCATACTATAAAAATTCAATTTTTTTATATTTTATTCTAATGCATTTGACTTAATCGTATTGAGTTTATGACTCAAATATCAGTACAGATATAAAAAGTGTACTTTTTTCAATATTCATCAGATATTTTTTTCATCTACGACCATAATTTTCCATTTAGCAAATTTGTTGAGCTTATGTACGAGCTGACAACGACGACGACGACGACGACGACGGCACACTAACCAATTTGAGAGTTCTTTTCACTTTTCATCAAGCTCCACTACATCAAAGGTTTTACGGATGATGATAAAAGGAACTGGAAAGGGATTGAATCGTTTTATTACAAATATAATATGATTGTGTAAAAAAAAAAGTTGTCGTGGGAGGTTTCCTTTTGAAATTGAATGCAAAAGAATAAAAGAGTGATAGAGAGAGAGAGAGATTTTGCTATCCATAAGAAAAGAATAAGAATACGAAGAACACTTACGACTAATGCGCGACAGATTTGACAAGAGTAATCCAAGAGGAAAAAAAAAACTACATATTTTTTTGGTACTTGCTCTCTGTTCACATGAATGAAGAAGATGATGAGCCAGAGCTGAAGTGAACTTCAACTTGGACTCAACTCGACTCAACTCAACTGAATGCCAATGCTTTTTAGACTCAAACATGGATAAATGTGTAACGTCCGTAAACTTGTACTCATGCTGGTGGTGAGTTGTGTTGCATCAAATCAATAGTCTTCCAATGATTTCTCTAGGTAATATTAATACATATAATATGAGGTTCAATGAGAATTTGGACCATCTTTATTGTATTCAGAATTCAGGAGAATATTTCGTCATCTATTGTTTAGGGAAAATTGTCAATTTTTGCCAGAGGTCAGTTCTCAGTTCTCAGTCAGTTAAACCAATTCAATCCAACTAATTCTAACTTAATCATGGCATACAAAAAAAGTCCTTGGATTTCCAAAAAACAAAATGAGAAATTCTACGAAACTTGAGAGTTTCGTAATTTAATTACGACGCGAATGAACTCTTACAAGTTTTGAATACATAATTCACAGTCTCAAAGGAAATGAACGTACAATTAATTAAATACGCAAACACAAAAACAACACATGGGTTCAACACAAGGCACAAGGAAACATAACAATTGCGGCATGAATTTGTTGAGCTCACTCAACCATCTCTAAAGAGAGACACAAAAACCATCTCCATTGACGTATAGCGTATAGCAGCAAGAGATCCACCTATAAACTGTAATATGCACAATTGCACATTGCACAGTACATACAATATCAACCGTACCATTACCATTACAAGTACAAGTACAGCTACAATTAGTAAAAGCTCACACTCGAAGACTCACTCGAAATTTGAATGTATTTAAGGAAAAACGGAGGAAAAGATGAAATACGAGATGGATTCTGAATACGCCTCTCAAGTCACAACAAAAGAAATATTTACCTCTGATGATGAGATATCTATCTATCTATCTATCTATCTCTCCATTCTCTACATACATTATTTGGGTCACTTTTACTTTCCCCCCACCCCCTCTTCGTTTGCATTGTTAATTCGAGAGCAATAAAGATGTTTCATTTTTGTTTTATTTTGATTTATAAATATATTATACATTTGGACTTGAGGTATAATTTCCCATTATACCATTACGAACGTAAACGTAAACGTGTGTCTAGGGTATGTCTGTATGGAGGAAATGGAATATGGAATGGATGGGGTTCGGGAGGGAAAGCTCATTACTCATGGAGCATACACACGTTTTTTGTGTGTAATATCTCTCTGTATTCCTTTTAGACTTTTAGTTAGCCGCAGTCTCTCTGTCTCTCTCTCTCTGTCTGTCTCTCTCTCTCTCCGATACAAGGAAAAGGCAAAAATAATTGCATGGGCCAGGTGTAGAAACTCATTTATTAATTTCCCCATGCCATGCCCAATTAATTGTGATTGCATAAATATTAAATATAGGTACTGGTCGTGGATGACTACACGAATAAGTACATATACGAACGAATGTATAAAATTACAATTTTATTTATTAGTATTGACGAACACCCACTCAAACGGTAATAAATATGAAAATAGGAAATTTATACCATCGCCATCACAACCCCATATTTCTCAGTCATCACCAATGGCAAATTCCTCTTCTTCATTTTCATCTTCTTCTTTTTCTCTATACCGACCAAATCCAAATTAAATATCCCTATACAGAAACAGAATAAGTACATATAGACAACTCTTCCAATTTCTGTCCCTTATATAAAATAAACTGTATACGCTGTATAAAAGAGCAAAAGTTAAGGGATTTCAGGGTAAAATGACTTCTTCCAGCTCAATTCTCTCAATTAATTTCTCATCAATCCTGTACAAATCAAGAAAATTCAGTCTATTGCACATTTGTCAGTTCCCAAACCATAACTTGATTATTGCAATTTTGGGCTTTGATTAAGGCTCTTTTAATTTCCTGCTTTCCCATCATGCCCTGACCTTCCATTTACAGATATATAGCAAGTTTGTATTGCAAGCGGCTCAGATAGTTCATTCTCCGATTGTGCATCTCTCTTATATCTCTCTCACTAATAACGTTAAGCTACGTTACGTTTTTCAATGGTATAAAACTCAGAGAATGCCTTACCTATGTTTCTCTCTCTCTCTCTGTCTATATTTTCATCTTACAATTAGTTTGCAAGTTGATAATGGCGCCATAACACAACATATTGCAAATGCACTCAGTTGCCTTAAATGTACATGATCACACACGTACGGAAGAACTGAATATGCGCGTCCATATTTCACAAAGAAGTAAGGCATCTTTGAATAGGGGAAACGTAGTATGTATGGTGGAAGAGATTCAAACGAAATGAAACTAAAGAAAAAAATGTGTGTGTATGTGATATGAGATATGAGAAATGAGAAGTATCGTGTGGTGTGGTGTGTCGTTCAACTTATATTGACTTGTGAGAGAGAGTGCACTTTAAAAATACACACTCAACAGTTGACGACTGTGAGTGTCATATACACCATGAAATGCGGATTTTCCAGCTATACGTTGCATCACATCGTCATATAGTAGATATTCCTCTGTCTTTTCTTCGTCTACGTCCTCGTCGTCTTCCTCATCATCATCATCTGAGGCTCACCAGGAAACAGACGATGAGAGAAAAAGCTCCGCACTTGCCTGTCCACCAAACTGCCGATACAATTTGACGACACATTAAAAAATGGTTGAACATGGAAAATTGAAGATTGGGGATTGGAGATTGAGGATGGAGGATAGGAAATGATAATAAAAAGTAACTAACTTTTACAAAGTGCAAGTTGAAAACTTTTGGGGAAGGGAAAAGTCCATGAAAGAAGGTGTAACTCATCTTCCTCGTCTCAAATGGCATGTTACAACAGATTAAGTCCATTTTAAACTTTTCAGATTTGGGAGTTTTTGAACGTTGAATAGACGTAAAATGGATCCTAGTTTACTCGAGGCAAATAATTCCTTATTAAAAATGTTTATATTAAAATATCCCCACCAAAAAAAAAAAAAAAAAACACTAAATAATAACAACAACAATGTAATAAAGTTTAAAGGGGATTTGTTTTCATTGCATGTTTTTTAGAAGGAATGGAAAGAGCATACATTTCATTTCAATAATAATAATTCTCAGTAACCACTTTCTTTATTTACAATACATACAGATACTTATACTTATGTGTATGGTAACTTGCAATGAATTATTTTTGAATTTAAAACTGTCAACGAAGCATCTTGCAGCTTGCTTACATGCTTACATGCTTCTTTTTATAGGTGAGTGAATGTGTGTATAATTTTATTTTAATTCTTATATTTATTTTATTAGTATTCATTAACATTTTAATACAAACACAGAAAGCGAGAGAGACACACATCAGGGCGAAATGAAAGTAATTAAATATGCAACGTTTTTGTTTTTACCTTCTTTTCTTAATACATGTACATTACATGCAGAGTGATTATTACATTTTGTCATTGTCGTGCATCATACATACATACCAGACATGAGCGATTTCCCATTTTCTCACCCCAATCCCATCCCATCCCACCGAACAGATAGATATCCCATCCCATCCCATACCGGTCGGTTTTCAAATCATCCCATCCCATCCCAAAATTAAAATAGTCCTCGTGTC
>JAIUND010004113.1:0-13172 GCA_034699125.1 Gisinianus flammeolus | reverse complement strand
CAGGAGACCCGAATTGACCAGTAAGGGTCAATTCCAGGTCAATATCGAAAACATAGCAAACGCCCTTTACTTGTAAGAAGTATCAAATAAAATAAATATACACATATAAATACTACTATTATTTTATAATATCCATCTAAGTCCTCGACATCATCGACACCACCAAATTATATCATACATATATATATATATATATATATTTATATTTTATTCGTCTGTCTCACACTCACCTTGTTATCATCACTCCCCACCCCCCTCCCCTCCGTCGTCCCCCCTCCCCTCGCTCGCATACATATACATGCTCTCTCTCCACCACCTCAAACACATGCATTCTTCTATCTCTGCACCACAAACGATAGAACAGAACACCCACAAACAACATTATTTCCTAATTACTCGAGCCAAGAAGAGATTCATCGTTCACAACTAATTACTCATTACTAATTACTAATTACCTTCCCGTTGTTCATTACATTCTCAAATCCCGTAATCGATCATCATTCATTTATGTAATGGATGGAAAAAGAAAACGGGGAAACGATTAAGACTAAACACAAACAGAGCACAGCAAATGAGAAGTTGGAGGAAAAAATATCAAGAGGATGAAATTATTTGGGGAATGAAAAAACAGATAGGGCCTCCGAGTAACAAGTATCAAGTAATATTGGCTAAATGTTTGATTTGTACGGACGGAACGACTATCAACGATCACCTATGATCACCTATCAACTATCAACTAGGACTGTATGAGGAAATTGAGTCCTCCTAAATCATAATCAGTATTCATGCAATGCGAAATACAACTACCACTGAGAGATTTCAAATTCGGGCTACACTTTTGAGGATCATCCTAAAATCCTAATTTACCAAACGAACCAGCAAAGTGGGGGGGGGGAAGAGGAGGTGGAGGGATGATGGAGGGGGAGAACAAGGACATCATCAAACGGCTAAACTATACCATAGGGATATTTAGGGACGAAGCGGATAATTAAAGAAAGAAAGGAGGTCTGGCAGACAACGGCAGGGATTGAGTTATATAATTGTGATAGGTCAGAACAAAATACAACATATTAATAAGATGTGCGTCGGTCGGTCGGCAGTGTGTCCTGTGACATTGTCAGTGTGTGTATTCGGATTTGGATTTTAGAGATGAGTGACTATGGCTTGAGTGGGCTACGGAACCAACAACTACCCAAGAAACATGAAGAGGTATATGTACAATATGTATGTGTGTACTTCAAATCCCCCCCCACCCAGCCATCCCACCCCCCGCATATTTATACTCCCCCTTTTAAATCTGGAGAAAAGAAAAGTGTACATAAAAAGTACATAAATGATATGATATAAATAATATATTATATTATATTATACACACGTAGATTGTGCCAAAGTGTTTATTATTAAAGGAAAAGAATCAAAATATTTGCTGTCGTCCTCGTTGTCGTTGATTCAAATTGAAACCAATCCGGATTTTTCATTTGCTCCTCATACAATTATTGTAGAATTATCCCTATCAATTTCATGATCATTCCTCTGCATTCTCTTTAATTACTTACTCGATCGATTCGATTACCAAACCAATCCTATTTAAGTGACCATAAACACGGTTCGGGCATCATCAAAATTCAAAGTTGTGGTTATTATATAGTTTATTACAAAGAATCAAAGAAAAGGCATTCTCATGACTCTCATCTCGTGATTTGACGGAAATTCTGCTGATTGTTTAATTTTGGCGTATAGAAAACGAGTGTGAGAGGAAATGGATCATTCATTGTGTTTTATGTTGCAAAGGAGAGAATAAATATTAAATATTAAATATCAGGTAACAGTTGATTGGATTAGCTATGTCATTCGTAATATAAAGAGAGTGATTGTGGATGGCCGGTTTCTAATCTAATGATGGATTGGATTGGAGCAAGAGCTGGAATCTGGAATCTGGAATCTGGAATGATCTCATACGCAAATGAATTGGAGAGAACATTTATTGGATGACTAAATAGTTTATTCCTGCCTGCCTGCCTGCCTGCCTCGTCTATTGGGATAAGTATTTATAGTTAGTTGTTTCTTTTCTGCATCTGTGTCTGTTCCTTGCCTCTATCTTTCCTGTAGCTTGGTATTTACATACTTGGATGGGGATATTGGATGTGTGTGTTTGTGTTTGTGTGTGTGTGTGTGTGTGTGTGTTGGATGATGTCGGATGATGCAAGCAAGGCAAGGTGTGGAAGGTGGGGAAGGGAATTAATATTAATATTTTTCCCAACAAGCTCATCATTTCCTTCAAGTTCTAAGTGGAGTCATAAATATCTGGCCCCTTATGCGTTTCTAAATGAGCTTCATTTTCTTGGGCCACTTTATCATTTTAAGGCCCTGTTGAGGGGTCAAGGGTCACGAGCAAGATTCAACACTTTTTTTACACCCCTTTTTTCCTCGTTGGGAACATAAAGAAGGCTTGTCAAAAAGGAGTCCAGATAATAAGTTTCCAACGAAACTCTCACACAGTCGAAAGTCGAAACCCTTCTTCTTCTTCTTCTTCTTCTTCTTCTTCTTCTTCTTCTCCGTACTCTTCTTCTCCACTTGGTCTGGATTTTCTTGGTCTTCGCCTTCCTTTTGCATGTCTCTCCGTTTCCCATGCAGAGTTTGTACAGTTTTTTCCGGGGCATGGAATACATGAGCTAATATAAGATATATCGTAAGAGGATGATGCATAAGGAAAAGGAAGGAAGAAGAAACGATGGCATGATATCCATTCACTCTCTTCCCTTCTCCTCTACGATATCTCTGTACGATATATTCTCCTCGCATGTTTACGGCATATCCCATGGCATCAGCATCACCATCCACCGTATTCACATTCACCGTATACACAAATACACACACACATACGCATACATACATACACACACCAAGGTAGTCACTTCAATCATGTTTTCAATTTACATTTACGATCATCCTTCTTCTCCTTTGTATTATCATCCTCTCCAATATCCACAATCCACTCTTTCTCTCTCTTCCCCAACACCTATGTATTTTCTTCTTCTTCTTCTCTCTACAAAAAGAAATCTCGTGCATGGAAAAACTGTGCTGTAAAACGTGTGCATGTGTGATCTACCATGAAACTGAATGCTGAAGAAAGGAGACGGAGACGGCTCAAGTCCAAAGTTCCAAATTTCCAAACCAAAAAGTAAAAAAGTCCAGACCAAAAAAATAAATATACCCAAGCAGAAAGAAGTTTTTGTGTGTGTGTGTGTGTGTTTGTAAGTATGTAATTGACTTTGTTAATCTGAGGTAATAATTTCCTAGCTAATGATATTGTGTTGCATTGTTTGGGACGGAGGGCCGTTCGAATAAACGAGAAGAAGAAGGAGAGGAAGAAGACAGACGAACGGACGAACGGACGAACGGACGGACGGACGAAGAGAAGAGAAGAGAAGAGGGAGATGATTAGATGAAATGATGAGTCTCGTTAACTCATGATGAAGGCGAGGAGAGGAGGGAGGTGGATCTTGTTCCTTTTTTTTATTCTTCTCGAGTTGAGTTGGAGGAAAGTTTAATGTGTGCCTCTTTACATTAGCCTATAATTTGTTTAATTCGGCAATTCATTACAGTCTGAAAATCGTCTCCCACCAAACCAAACCTCCCTCCCACTTATAAACGATTATACCCAAAAATCCATGTCTTTACTCTTTTACTCTTTTACTCTCGACTCGATCATCCACTGTGTGCAATGTGCATTCGTGACGACTCTCGCCAGTCCAGCATGTTCTTATGGTGTTCTATGTTTTTACCTGGTCCTCTGTCTCTTTTGTCTCCTCTGTCTGTCTGTCTGTGTGTCCTTGTCCATGTCCATGTCCATGTCCATATGCTCTCCTCACTTTAATTTCCACTGGTGTCTCACTGCTTCCCTTTCCCGTTTCCCTACACTTTTTTCAGACAGACACAGACAGACATGCCCGTTTGTATTTGTATTTGTGTACGAGTAAATTGTGTGCATATGGGGAATGAATGAATGGGGACAAATTAGCCGTGGTCGATCATCTAACAACCAATAAATGTCCAAATGTCATTTAACTCTGAGGTAGGAAATGTATACATGTGTGTTGCGTTGTGTTGTGTTGTGTGTCTTTGTGTTTGTCTGTATTATTAATATTATCATTATTATTATGTATAGCAACAGCAACCAGTTGCCAGTTGAAGCGGCCAAAAGGAAAAAAAAATCCATCTCACCGCATGCAAAGTAAATGGTTAAGAAAGGGAAATGTACAGATATATATACTATTTAGTACCTACGTACGATAATAATGCTACGAAGGAGTGAGTGAGTGAGCGAGCGAGGAGTCGGTCGGTCGGTTGGTTGGTTGGTTCAGTTGGTTGGTGGGTAATACATTTCTTGTACGTATATTCTATCCATACAATTCTACTTACACTTGTGATCCTCGAGATGATGATGATGGGAAAAGGGACAGGTAAAAATGTAAATGTTTA
Organism: Gisinianus flammeolus; assembly: GCA_034699125.1. NCBI lineage: Eukaryota > Metazoa > Arthropoda > Collembola > Symphypleona > Katiannidae > Gisinianus > Gisinianus flammeolus. The sequence goes on along the minus strand of JAIUND010004113.1, from coordinate 8,690 downwards.
TTATAAAGTTAAAGACTTTAAAAGTGAGGGAGAGAGAGAATGGAGAAGCTCTCTTCATATCCTCGTTACTGCTCCTCTTACTGTTGTTGATGGTTTGATGTGGCTGAGAGAGAGAGAAGAGCGTTTTTGGATGCTGCCATTGAAGAAACTTGTTTGGATTTTTGCATAATTTGATGGGTAGAGGAAGGTAATTAGTTGGGTTCGTAATAAAATCTATTCTTCCCCCCTATTTTTAAACTGGGTTTATCATGAAATGGAAAGAGAACGAGAGAGAGAGAGAATAGATTGATTTATGCCTTGCGTTTACATGGCCAGTTAATTATGAGTGCTTGGAGTGCTCGGAGGCACACACATTCACATTACACAACACAACACACACACACAGGACAAGACAGGACTCAACTCAACTTTAGAGAACAGGCTCTCTAATTATTCCTCTGTATTCCCTCACTTACAAAACGAACGAACAAGAAGAGTACACAGAATATAAATATCAACAACAACAAGGAGAAGAAGCGTAAGTACAGATATGTATTATGTATGTACATACGAAGAAGCGGGACAAGAGAACATGGAGAAGATTCATAATATCCTCACTTGTTTCATTTCATAAGCGATCGAGCTATCTCCTATTCCTTTTCCTATATCCACCAACCAACCAAATAACCAAATAACCAACCGACCGACCGACGTATGTAAAGATACATATCCAGTCCAGGTATGCATGTTATACATGCCCACGTACATATGTAATATCATGATAGACTCGAGGAGAGAGAGAGAGAGAGAGAAAGAGAGGGGCAAAAGGATGGCGATGGTGGACGGAGAAAAAACCGGTTTTCATCCCCATTTCAAGCATTATTAAAGCACCTCTAAGACAAGCTCTGGCTTTGGCTTACAATTGTTTAAATTACTATCAAAATAAATTACACTTTAAATAAATGTTTAACTAATAATTATGTGAGCCTCCTCCTTCATCCCTCCCTCTCAACCAACCAACAAACCAACTCACTAACTGACTGCATATGTACACAGAATACAGAATATATACAGAATATACAGAATACAGAGTCCCTCTCCTCTCCTCACCTCTCCTCTTCTCTTCTCTCTCATTCATATACTAAATATACAGATACTTCTTCACCTAGGTAGGTCTATCTTTTATTATGTCTACTTGCTACATCTCAACCTATTTTATAAGCATCTCTTACCTGCCTGGCAGTACATAAACACAAACATTTGGCTGTTTGATCGATGGATGGATGCTTCCTTGGATAGTTGGATAGTTGGGTAGCCAAATAGCTGAATCACTGAATAGCTGAACGCTTTGGTTTGGGGATGGAGAGAGAGAGAGAAAAGTTGACTTGTTGGTTGAGCAGATGTTGTTGTTTGGTGGACGTGGACATACCTTGCTTGCTGGCTTGGCATTCCTTCATGTAGTACGCCTCTATCAACTTTTCTAATGGGCATCATTAATATAGTTAACCCTGCTCAATTACGATTCCAGATTGAAACAACTTTAATAACTCGACCATTTAGATTATATTCCATTCCCCACAGTCCAGTCCATTCCATTCCATTTCATTCCATGCAACGACTGAACGACCATTATCCTGACATGTTGTAACATTCCACGAGATGCCAGAATCCTCCAACACCGAGAGCTAAACACCACACTCACACACACTCACACACACACACACATGTATGTTATGTTCATGTACGTCCAAGTAATATTCTAATATATTCTAATTATCAACTAATCAGCAGACGATTTGAGAACTCGCTCCCACAAAAAACAACAGCAAGAGCAAGAACATGCAAAAGCAGTCAGTAATTAATACATCCAATTCATTATCCATTTCTTTTGCTGCCGTTCCCTTCTCCCACTTATTAAATATTACTTACATTATTATTATTACTTATCCCATCCTCCGTCCTCTCCGTCTCCGTCTCCTTTTCTTATAATTATTATTTTATTACGATATCCTCGCAATCATTCCGACTAATGTTCAAGCACCTTCCTTCATACCAACACCTAAACACTAAATACACTTCCTCATTGTTTATCCCCCCATCCCCAAATCCCCATTCTTCATCCTCCTCCATTTACATTACATGCTCAAACTCCACACTCTTAAAACCATTAGCACAAATCAGAATAATAATGAAATAGGAATACCATGTACAAGTTGGAAATGTTTTAGTTGAGTTGAGAGTTGGCACATGTCGCATCTCCTTTCGCTTCTGCTCCACCATTTGATTTTACATTTTACATGCTTCTTCTTCGTCCTCTTTCTTCTTCTTCTTCTTATCCTTCTTCGTCAGTCGTTTGGGTTTTGGATTGAAACAGAAATCTTTTATCGTGTGTCGTCCTCTTGTTGGATATGATATGACCCCATGCATGATCAAATGATCATCCACACTGCCCTTCATCCTTTACCAAATATGGTGATTCCTATATGCATGTGCTCGTTCTTTTGCTTCTGGTCCTGGAAAGCCCCCCCACCATTACAGCTCTTCTCCTCCCCCTCCCATAAAATTTCACACTCTCGTCTACACTAAATTGATGAAATGATGTCCAAATGGTGGGGAAAGTGGGGGTGGGGAGGAAAGAGAAGGAGAGAAGAGATGAGGACTGGAAGGCAGTGAAGGAAAAAAGGCAGGCAGGCAGGGAATCTTGACATGAAAAAAAGCCATGAGATTTTATGAGAATACCCAAACTACAATGTAATGGTTAATAGTTAATAGTTTTATCATTAGTTTAGTGTATGCGAGATCCAAGGAAAGGGATTTTCTCTTAATCTAGTTAGAATTGTTGACGTTAATCGGCATTTATTCCCCGTGTGTGTGTGTGTGTGTGTGTGTGTGAAGGGGGAAAGGGTGAGTTGAATGGAGATGTGACTACCAGTTTTTTAGGGGGAAGAATGAGAGTAATAAAGATGATAAAGGAGCTAACAATGTGGGGATATAGCAAACTACTTGATTTAAATTGTGGCCAACCAAAACAAGCAAGCAAGCAACGAGCCCACTCATTTATTCTTTACAACAAGTAATCTCGCAATAAACATGATTATTTTATTTTCTGGACAAGAATGCCCAAGACTGTGTAATGTGTAAGCGTGGCTCTAACAAGGAGGAAGGAAAAGGAAGTACATAAGTAGAGAGAAGAGTAGTAGAGAGTAGAGATACCCATGTATCGTGTATAGTGTGTGTGGTTGGTTGGTTGGTTGGTTGGTGAGGTAGCACAACTTTACAACATACTTGCACACACACTTGTTCTCTTTCTCGTTTACTCACTCACTCACTCACTCAGTCAGTCTATTACTTTAGATGTTGGATCAAATCATTAACAGTCCACCACTACAAAACTACGAACCCCAGCAAAAAACGAAACAGGCAACAACAACCAGAAGAAGGCATAAGAAAAGAAAAAGAAAATCCTTCACACTCGCGGACGTGAACGAACGCATAGAAGACACAGCATCAGCAGTATCAGTACACAGTACACACACACACACACACACACACACACACACAAATCCTACAATATACATGATGATGATGATGATGATATGAATGATATGAAGCTGTAACGATGTGTAAGTAAGTGTCTGCAGATGCTGATATGAACTGTTAACTATTCTGTAATGGGGGGGCTATCATGGAAATTATTGATGACTTGAATCAATAAATATTATAATTTCCAATCTGTCACAGTCGCCCATTAAATCCCCAACAATTTACATTGAACAGAATCATTATTGGGATTATTATTAAATGATTAGCAGCTCAAGGCCTTCATTCATAAACATATCAACTTTGAATTCTTCATTCATTCTCTTCCTTCGTCTCTCTCACTCTCTCACTCTCTCTCTCTCACTCGAATCTTGAGCACTCGTGCAATCGTTATATCGTTGTTCTATCGTTATATTCTCCCTCTCCTCCTTACTTTTTTTTTTGCATGTATCATTAATAATTACGACCATCAACCAACTACTACGCATAATATCCCATGTATTTGCATATATTTCCCCAGTTTCTTTGCATTTAATTAATCATATTAATCATACTCACTTGTTTCCCATGTTCTCTCTCTCTCTCTCTCTGGTTCTCTCTCTCCCTCCTTCTAAATGTAAATTTAAATTGTAAGTAAAGAAGGATGATTGCTCAATGTAATGCTACTCAAATTTTGTCACTCATGTTCATCCGTAAATTACAGCCTAATCGTAAATTGACTTGACTAATGGGAATTAAGATATCATCATCGTTATTATTATATATTATTACTCCTTAAATACTGAGTTTCGTTTCGTTTTTTTCTTTCGTTCCACATATATTTTTGATGCCAAGCAATCATGAACAGCGTCTCTCTCTCAATGATGAAAACACACACGCAAAGCAAAGGGAATATCTGTAAATAATATTTTAAAAAACTGAGGCGAGCGGGGCAAAAGGTCATCGGAACATGAAGCATCACTTTAAAGTTTATTTTTGTACATCAATGTATCGACGACATCGATGATGGGACTGATATTTGGTGAATTTGGGGGAGATAAAACTCTGTCGAGTACGGGGAAAGGACAAAAAATATATGCAGACGACAGGCATACAAGCTGCTACGACTGCTACATAATATTTATATTTATGTACAATGTGAAAAGTGAAATGTAGGGCGAGAGATGGATCGATGGAGAGATGGAGAGATGGATGGATGGATGGGAAAGATCAAGATGATGAGAGTGAGTGAGTAAATAAATAAAATAAATAGAAGATAATTACGCTAATGTATGAATATTGATGAATCGTCAGTTAATAAGTATAATTTAGTTCACACGGGACAGCCCTTGCGTTTTTAATTAGTTGACTTCATCAATTAACTCTTTGTTTTTGACGAAAAAACTCTCTCTCTCTCTCTCTCGCGACTTGATGTGGAACTGAAACCAAGAAGAAGACGAAGAATACGAAGTAGAGGAATCATGTAGAATGCATGTTCAGATGAATTGAAGTTGGAAGAAGTTGTTTGGGTGTGGGGATTGTTGGTTGCATGGGGGCAACGAGAAGATGTAAACGATGTGAGCAAAGTTCTTGGCTAGTAAATCTTTATGATGTGGATAATTAAGTGAATGAATTGAGAGCAATTAGAGTTTTGCATCTCATGAATCTATCATGTTTCCCCCCTTTGCGCCTACATAAGTATAGTATAATACGATATATAATATAATATAATATAATATCCCACCACCATCACCATCATCCATACCAGTAGGTAGCAGGCATACCAACAACTACCAACAACCATTCTTTGTGTCAAGCTCTATTAGTTGAAACATTATCATTATCCCAACAAGCAAGGAAAAGGAAAAGCAAACGGGAGAGCGAGAAACGAATGTGACTGCAATGGATATATGCGCATATATACGATGTGACTGGCTGGCTGACTGGCTCGCTGGATCACTCGCCGGCTGGTTGGTTGGTTTGGTTGGTTATGATTATAGTGATGATGATGATGATTTGAACATTTAGATTTGGATTGCTAAGTAGTTTGTTTGCCTATACTGATACTCGTACTCATGGGCATGGATATTCTAGACAAGTATATACAAGTGTACATGCAGAAGGCATTTGGGAATGTAATGCAGCTACATACTATATAGAGTTAGAGTTAGAGAGAGGATGCAATGGAGACATGGAGAGATGGAGAAAGAGGAAAGAGAAGCGGGTGTCTCAATCTCTCTCTCTCTCTCTCTCCCTGTGTGTGTGTGCCTTAGCGGGTAAAAAACTGGCTGGGCACACCAGGGAAGCGAGGGGATAAAAAAATGTTGATGGCAGGAGTTGAATTCGTAGTGAATTCAATACGGGGCCGACAAAATCGTCGCAATTAAGTACGACTACGCAAGAAGTCCTAGGGAGATGTCTGGCCATTATATTGATAACTCTATTATAGGGAAACAAACACAACATCCTCAGACACGCTACTTCCATTTCTTTCTTTCACTTGAACAACACAGTCCACTCTCTCCAGCACTCTCTCTCTCTCTCTCTCTCTCTCTCTCTCCATAAATATAAATACTTTAACACATACACACACTCATTATTAACACATACTCCTCCATCTCCACTCTCCACTCTCTACCATTATGCGATATCATTTCATGCAGCTCGGCCTTTATTCGGATCCCTTTTCATAACTATTTACTAAACTCCACTCCGGCACTGATATAGCAGAACATAACAGAACATAACTGCAGTTGCGTTCCTGTACAGTGTAGAATGTAGGATATAGATGCTCATTTCATCTCTCTCGCTGTCGCTGGCATGGATTAGGCATTAACATATTTCGAATAGATCACTAAGGAATTGTGTGGGGATATTGATGTGTTTCCGGGGGCCACGAAGAGGAATTAATTTCCTTGTCAGACTCCCCTCAATCTACACTCTGGCTGACCTTTCTCCTCTGACCCACAAGGAAAGCAAAGCATGAAACGGACGGAGGGGGTTTGAAACTTGAGAAAATCTCTATTTCGTGTTTTGACACTCGGAAAACAATGAAGCATTTGATAGGGTCAAACTTGTAGGATCAACGAGCCATCTCAATGTCCGTCCGTCCATTCTCTATTCTCCATTCTCCATCCCAACACAAACACAAACACAACCACATATCCTTTTATACACACTCACTTCCACACTATACAAATATACAATGTATCCATCCGCGATCCACATCCACTCAATACATTGCACTCACTCACTCACTTCACAAAACTTTTCCAATTATATTAAACCCACTTGTAAAACTCGTATCAAATAACGTTTACCTTTTCAAATTACGACAGCGTGTGTAAATGTGAAACGTGAAATGTGTGAATGGAAATGTCTCTGGACTTGTAACTTGTTTGTACCGTCAACTGGGGTGAGTCCGGACGATTTTCCCATTTTATGAAATCTCGGTCGCTCTAACTTTTTTATGTATGAGAGTTTTGAACTGAAACTGAGGACAACTTTAAGTCAGACTTAGCTCTACAACATTTTCTGAAAATCTTTTTTAAAATTCTTTGAACCTCCAAATAAATGAAACGGAAACAGCGGGGGTGAATCCGGACAATCAACGGGGTCAGGTGAAGTTTGTGACCCTTTTTGGGCTTAAAACCAGCCCAATTGACAATAATGTCATACTAAATAACTAATACACATCGTAATTACGAGTTTGACTCGTTTTAAACTTCAATCGAATGCAAGTTCCTATAAGATTTCTCAAAATTACCCACAACTAAGTTCAAAGTCTTACAAACTCTCCGTAATAAATTCTTTAAAATTGGAATTAGTTGCACAGAAGGCACTAAATAAACTCATCAAATCCATTAAAAATACCAATTGTGAGTTTTTAAGTGAAGAAATACCATTTTACCAGTTTTGATTCACATTTTTTGGACTTCTTTTTTATGCTCTCTTTGCAAAAAAAAAGCTGCACCAATTTACAGGGACAGAATTTCTTCATTTTTTCTTCTGTCATTGAAATAAATAGGTGTATTAGCTACCACTGGTGTGAGTTGGAGGGATTTCAAAAAACGAGGTCAACATAGTCCAGGTCAAATCGATTTCAAGACAAAAAAATTCACTTTTTACCTTTTCAAACACCTGTATTTTCGGCATAGAAGAAACTTTTTTCCAAAATAGTTTTACGAGATAGGAAATTGCATGCAGATTTTAGGTAGGTCAATCAAAGTCTAACAAAAAGTTGATACGAATCCCGAAACGCGGGTGTTTTAAGTGTTCGGACTCGCCCCGGTTGACGGTATCAAATTTTTATCCCTAATTCACCCCAATTTTCACACCTTGTGATGATTTGTGAGCCATCCCGTGTGTGAGAATCCCATTGTGAGCAAAGACAACTTCTCCGAGTCATTCAAATCGTTTCATAATCATTGAGAGCAGATCATGATCATGATGAGGAAAGTGAGAAAACTTAATCTTCTTGGACATTGAAGAGGAAATTCCACATTAGTCAGTTTATGGTGGATATTATTGAATTATCTTGAATCATCCATCGTGATTTAATGCTCGTTACGTTACATGTGTTTGTGTTGCATGTTGCATGTTGGGATTCGAGATGAATATCGAGAATGGAGGTATGAGATGAGATGAGATATACTTATATGTACCTATAATAATATGTAGTATGAGTATGTGCATTTGTACATGCAATTGTAAATGCATATGCAAGTAGATGGTTGTGAAATCATGTCACATCTTATTCCATACACTTTCCATGAATTGAAAAGCTCCGCTGAGAAGAGTAAAAAAAAGAGTAAAACTATAAAATATAGAATGTTTCATCTCGCTCGCTCGTTTCCTTTCGTTTCGTTTGGGTTATACCTGTTTGGTTGGTAATATAGTAATGGGGAGCTCATCCAAGTTGGGCCATGAGAAGGCTCTCTCTCTCTCAGTCTCTCTCTCTCTCTCTCTCTCGTTGGGTTCTCGTGTAGCCTGTTTCTTTCAAGATAATAATAATTAAACGGTTGATGATGTAATTGACGAGTAGTTGAGTTTAACTGAGATAATGACTGTGGTGGAGGGTTGTGAACATTGGTTTTTTCACGCTTATTACAATAATTAGCTAGAAAATATTATGAGCTTGGAGAGAGAGAGAAAGAGAGAGAGAGAGAGAGAGAGAGAGAGAGAGAGAGAGA